>JASDQU010220395.1:5741-16305 GCA_032191745.1 Picea mariana
AATATAACCTTTTCTCCAAAGACTGTAGGAGTTTTTTCTTCTTCAACTCCAATATCAGGAACAATGGAACTATTACACCCATCACTAATAGTGCTTCCTTGCAGCTTATACAAAGTTCCAAACCGAACTCCCTTCAACAACAACATTTCTCCTCGAGCCATCCTACAGGTTTCCTTTTCAAACCTGGGATGTGCAGAACACCAGGCAGTGTTCTAATCCTTCCATCTATGAGCCTCAGCTTGAATTTTCCTTGTCCTATGATTCTAGTTGTCGAATCATCACCTAAGAAAACATTACATCCATCATACCTTTCATATTCATAGAACCACTCCATGTGGGGAGTCATATGAAAGGATGCACCGGAGTCAACCAACCATGCTTCATGATCTGCATGTGTTCTTGAAGAATCCAAGTACACATCCCCTCCTTCTTCCTTGGAGGTATTTTATTCTGTAGAGGGAGATTCTTCAAATCCCTTCTTTTTCTCAACTTTGGATCTACACTTCTTCTTGTAGTGCCCTTCTTTTCCACATCTTCAACATACCTTTACCAACTTTCCAAGAGATTTAGATATACCCTTAGACTTAGATCTCCCACTTGAGAACTTAGATCTATTTCTTTCTTGGGAATGACCTCTTGCAAATAATGTGTCTATTCTTTGTCCTTCCATATTCTTCCATCTCATCTCCTCCGACAACAAGGATGAGACCACTTCATCAAAATTCAAGGCATCTATATTACTACTTATGGCCACAACCAAACTATCTCATGAGTCTAGTAAAAAAACAAAGTAAACTAATACATTTATCTTCGTTTGAAATTTTAATCTCAATAGACACTAATTGACTTACCACGGTATTAAAGGAGTTCAAATGATTTGCCACTGAGTCTCCCTCTCTCATCCTCGGGTTATACAAATTATTTCTCAGGAATAGTTTATTTACTAGAGACTTAGATTGATACAAATTCTCCAAATTTTCCCATAAATCCTTGGCTATAGCTTCCTCTGACACATTCAGTAATACTAAATCGGAGAGACACATTCGGATTGCACTCTTTGTCTTCCAATCCAACTTTTTCCAGTCATCTACTGAATTTTTTGTAGGTGTAGTACTTGGATCTACCGCGATCCACTGATCTCTGCCCACCAACAAATCTTCCTTCTTGAGCTTCTACAGATAAAAAAATTTCCCATTAAACTTCTTGATCTCCATCTTTGAATTGCTTGCCATTTCTTTTCACCTAAAAAATCAATAGCACAGATCTCCCACTGTAACAAGGCATATCATAATCCCGAGCCAAACCCTTGACCACAAATGTGTCCCCCTGAAGCCAACAAAGCTCTGATACCAAATGTAGATTTTAACCTTGTACAATATTTACTGCAAACATATTTTTAGTAAAAGAACATAAAAGATACAATGGCAAATAAAAACATTACACAAAGATTTTTCCCCTAGAAACCCAAACCGGGAAAACCAACATATTCTATATTCATTCATCATGATACATTGTTTACAATACAATATACATATAGAATCTAGCAGCATCCAAAATCCTAACCCAATGACCTGGATTAGTCAACAACCCTAATTCCTTAACCGGAAATAGAAAACCATAAAAAAAAAACCCATGTGCTGAAAAACCACCTAAATATGTGACACATTTCCCGAGGCAAAAAAAATTATTTTTGGGTGCTGCCCCCGAATCCTTGTGCAGGGGCCTTCGCCCGACACAACACACATACAATAATACTCATGCAAAGAATATAACACATGCCCAACACTTTAATGGACGATGAGCCAAGAATATAAATAAGTAGTACTTAGGGGACAGAGAGGAGAGAGGATTAGGGATGATTTTAGGGGCTAAATTTCGCTCATGGGATAATTTTCCATGTTTTTTCCAAAAACGAGATTCGCTATTTTAAAATTGATTCGCCCAAATTCTATACGATAAAATTATTTTACCTTAAAAATCACCAAAATTTTATAAAAACTATATAAAATACTTAGAAATTTGAATATTTTTACAAAAATATTACCAAACATTTATAGTTGACACATGAAGGATTAGTAAGATTCGCCATGGTTTCTACATTTTTAAATAAATTTCCATCCTTAAAATCATCCCTGGAGAGGATGGTAGAGAGACCAGTGAAAGAGGAAGAGTTCGTAATTTGTCAGGTTTGTAAGAACTGTATTATTTCATAAGATGGTGATCTACAGAATAATTGAGCGAATCGATCATGAGGGTTAGATCATAGGCTGAGGATCTTGGTGCAATCTAGTTAGTCTGGCAGGGATCGGGGAGCTTTTTTAGAGTGTGAGATCCAAGATTGTAAACATGCTTGGCATGACATATTACTGAACCATAATAAAAATCCTGAGAGCCATATCTTTGTGGACGTAGCCCAGGAGGGGATGAACCATGGTAACACTTGTGTTCTGTGATTGAATGTATGTGTCTCTATTGTTTTTAAGTGTTGAATGTTATATGAATGAAGGAAGGAACTAGTTAGATATGATATTTCACATGCATGAATAGAATGACTACTCTAATCAAATGTTAGATTGAATAAATAAAGATCACAAGGTACAACCACAAATCTCCACTCATTCCTAGGCTGAAAATGCCTGAGTATTTCATCCACCCATAGAGCTATCTCGAGTGAGACTACACAGTACACCCTGTGTGTTACGTTCTCTTCTGGGTTACCAGGGGGTTGATAGTTTTAGAGATATTTTGTTGGAAGCTTCTTAAATCTGAACCTGGGTCAATCTATGATAGTAATGTAGGATCCGAGTAGATAAATGATAAAGTAAAATAAAACCCAACAACACCATTTTCGAGGAAGAAGGAACAAATACATATTCCCTAGGAAGAACGACAATGATCAACTCTATCTTTTGATGGTGATCAGGGGTTGGACACAATTTATGATTGCATCATTCACTTGATGACTCCATGAAGGAAGAATCTATTGGTGACTCCATTGATACAGGATGTCAAAGGCCATGGAATCCATTTTGGCTCGTAGGTTTTCTCCATTTGATTTCTCCGGTATTCCTAGTTTTCCAAATGTTTTTCCTACTATGCATGAATGGGGAGACTACCTTCCAAGGTTCAGAGAAGATGATCATGATTATCCTGCACAACACTTGATTTATTTTCATCAATACATGGACTAGCTTGATATTCATGATGAAGATGTATTGCTGAAAATGTTTATGTACTCCTTGGAAGGAGAGGTGAGACAATGGTACCGATCTCTCCCTGTTTCCAGTTTTTCATCATTAAAGGATTTCCATGCTTCTTTTCATTCATATTGTAAGAGGATTTATCCTGCCGAGTTCCTCTTGAATGATTGTTGTGAGAAATTTAAATCTCTTAGCAAAACTTTTCAGGAGGGCTTTAGTAATGAGATCAATGAAGATATTTTGGAATGTTCTCATAATGCTCTTAACAATTTTGATGGCCATTCGAATGGGTCTTTCCACGAAGAATTTGTTGCTGGAAATATTTGTGAAGGCCAGTATTTTAGTGAAGAAATTATTGAACATTATATTGATGGTGAAGATTTTTTTTTATCATTGTCAATTGAAATCAATCAAAATTCTCCAGCCTATGACGATGAAGAAGATTTGATCATTCATGAAACTTTCTCTCATTCTTCTTTTTAAGGAGAAGATTTTCAAGATGTTGTTGATGATAGTGTCATGACGACAAATTTAATGGATGGTTCTAGAAGTTGTTGTCATAATGATATTTTTGTTCCAAAAGACCAAGTTGTTCATTTGTGTTCCTTCTTTGAAGAGCATCATGAAACAAAATTTTGTGAATTTCAAAATTCAGAATTTTTTTATTGTCAACCTATATATGATGAATACGAAAATGGAGAAAAGAAAAATTTCATATTACCCTCCATTGACTTGAGAAACAATCAACCTCTCTTTGAAAACTTTGAATCTAATATTTTGGAAGGTAGTGAAAGAGGCAGTGTTGAGCTTATTTATATAACAACAACAAAAAATGGAAAAGAGCAAAATTTCACATAAGCATTTATTAACCTGTGAAATAGTGAGCCCGTTTTTGATGAGTATGAATCTGATGTTGGAGAAATAGATGAAGGAAATCATCTTATCCAAGATGTTGTTCATTTTCATAAAACAAATGATATTCATGCACTAATTTCAGCAGAACAAGTAGAGTGTAGCTTGACTATTGGATTAGATTCTTTACAAAAGTTATATGTTCATCTGAAGCTGGAAGATTATGTCTTTACTGTTGATTCAAAAGTAATGTTTAATGATCTTTATGATCCCATGGCTGCATATCTGGAGGGTTTTTCAAGTTTAAATCTTCTATCATTTTTTCAATGGGATTATAAGGTTTGATTGTCTCATGAGCCACAAATTTATTTTCAATATTGCTTTTTGCTTAAGCACATTTAAAAGATTCATCCAATCAATGATCTAAACCCGAGAGCGATAAGTTTCCAATAATTGGTTGTTTTAGTTAGTCCTTCAAAAGGGTTAGTTATAGATTGTTTTAGTTGAGCGATTTGGAATTAAAAGTAAAGTTGAAGTCTTATGTGCTTGAATTCGAAGTGAATGAAACCTCTTTATTTTTCCGTATGTGTGATATGTCATGCTTGCATTTAACATCCTATGTGCAGAAATTCATGTAAAAAACAACATAAGAACATAATACACATAATGGATATGACACTTCCCTTGATAACGGAGTTCACCCGATGTGGGCTACCTCTCTGGGTCATGCTCCAAAGCCTGATCACTTTATTCTCCTCGATGTAATGATGTCTCTTCTTTACAAGTTGTAAGGCCAAAGTCCCTTTTCGGTGACGGAAACAAGAGATTAGAATGTGATCAGGAATGTATATAGCTTCACAAGTTCTACTCATGGGGCATCCATGATGTTTTCATGGACATCATTCCCACATAAGCAATACATAAAAGATGAAGAATAAAATATGACCCCCATCAACATGGATCCATCAAAATCCTTAGATTTGTTGCTCAGGTCCAAGCATAAATATGCAGCCCATACAAAAGACCCCAAAACCATGAGAATCAGACTACTTCATTGGCCACTTGTCATGCAAGTGCCACAAATTCTCTGTCACATATAAATGATTGATTTGATGTGAAAGAAGATAATAAAATAATAGATAGAAGGAGTAATTTGATCTTGCTAACTTGTTGCAGCCTCTCTCTTCTCCTTCAAACCTGTAACACGCATCCTATGCTGCAACATTTAATGATAAAACAACATAATGAAAAACATACTTACATTGGCTTCTTCAGAACTTAGCTTGTTGATATAAAGATCTGCTACAAAAACAAACCTCTTCATTGAATTTGCTTCGTCGAATTACCCAAAAATGACTGTCAAATCGTCTCCATCTGAGTTAGACACTTTCAGGCCTAAGAGACACCTCTACCTCGGTTACTATTCCACTGCCTCTGCAATAAATGACTCATTCTGGAATTAAGTTGCTGAATTTTTTATCAGATCAGAAAACTAACACCACCAATGCATTTGTGGCGACATTTTACCTAAAAATGATTGTCTCCATGCCTCAATCTGAGTTTGGCACTTTTGGACCCAAGAGGCAAACTTGCCTCAGTTTGCATGCCCAAAATCCATACCAGGCCATACAGTTTGTATGGTCCATACCAGGTCATACGGGTGCGCTTAGTTCTCCAATCTCATGCCTCATGTGCTAGTGTGTTCTATTTGTCCCGAACTTTGCCTGAAACCCCTTTTTATATAAATTTCTGGGAAGTTAGCACTAACTGAGTTCATTGGCTGAGTGGCTAGTGGAGCTAAGTTTAGAACTTAGTCGGCAGAGGTCCCAGGGTTGAATCCCACAATCCTCCCCATTTTGGCGAACTATTAAAACCATTTTGGCACGCCCCTGCTAAATATAGCGGAGATTCTAGTGGATGTTTTGGCGGAGGTTAAATATAGCGAATCTACTATAGATAGAAGAACTACCGCCATATATGGTGGAGTTCTGTTAATATATATATTTTTTATTTTTTGTTCATGGGCCCTCCTTGGGAATTTCTGGCGTGCCACATGGCACGTCCCCATCGGCCCACGTGGCAGCCTCTGATTTGTCCACTTGGCTGCTGACGTCACCTTCGTACCAGACACCTCCACATCATCCTGGACATGTGGCACCTTCTGGGTGGTGCCACACCTTCGTACCAGACACCTCCACATCATCCTGGACACGTGGCACCTTCTGGATGGTTCCACGTGGCATCACCTAGGGTGCCATGTGTCACTTTTTCACTGGTCCACGTGGCACCCTAAAAACCCAAAATACGACTGACACGTAGCAACCTCTGGTGCTTCCACATGGCATGATGATATCATCATGACATGTGTCACCCTCTTTTCATGCCACATAGATTGTACAGACATTGATGACATCTGTACTGATGCTGATGTCAACAGTACTTATAACTTTTGATCTGTAACTCCATTTGACAAGCCATTTACATTTTTGGAAATATTATGACGCTCTCTTAGTGATAATGTTGTTTTAGTTGAGTTTTGGGAACTTTGATTTTTTCCCTTTTGTTGTCTGTTGAGGCCATTCTGAGCATCCTGGGTTGCTTTTGTGCATTATGGGACACTTTTGAAACTTTTGTGAGGTTCCCTAGATCCATCCGGATCATGCCTCCCAATTGAAAGGAATTTTGGTCCCCAAAAGTCATTACATTAAGTTTCATGTCCATTGGACTTACAATAAGAAACCCTTACCCAAACTACCTCACAGGGCCTAACAATATCAACGTGTGCCAGAAAAAGAAGTGATATCAACAATTATCACTTTTACACAATACCCTTCTACGGAGTCTGAATCGCAACATGTGACGTATAAAATATGGCCACTCTCGACTAACTCAAAAGGATTTTTCCCATTTTTTCAACCATTTTTCTGAACCTGTCCTCTTTACCAAGCTATCCTTTCTCTTGTAGTTGGTCTTCTCCTGGTGGCGGATTTTCCTGCAGCACTACCTGACTGGCTGTCTCCCTCAGAGATGTTTGTCTAGTCTTCTTGTCCCCCTTTGGACGTAGATTTGGATGTAAGGCCCAATAAGTGGCCTCATGATGCCCATCTCTACTACAATGGTTGCAGTAGCCTTTATCCTTTAGAGGTGCATTCCCCCTGCTCTTTTTTGTGTGTGGAAAACACTCTGCCATCCTTGTCCTTCTCCTCATTGCCATAACCTTCCTGCATAAGGATTTTCTTTTCCAACACTGGGACACTCTGTGGTTATTCAATCCACAAAAAGTGCATGGTCTTTAATGCCAAAAGCTCTGTTTTACATGATTAAGATGCTTATAATCAAATGGATTTTTAGATTTTTGAGATTTCTTATACCTCGGTGACTTTCCTTTGGAGTCAAACTGGCAAGAAGAGTTGGTCTCAACTCTGTCATTGTGATGCTCATCTCTCCTTGGAGATGTCTCGAATCCTCGATCATGAGAAGTTGTGCTCTTGGCCTGCACTGAATCAATTTCATCTCTTGATGAACTGTTGACCTCTGGAGTCTCAGTGATTGTCCCGGGGTCTTCTTCTCGAATGGTTTTGGAGCTTTCTCCAACATCCTTTTGGACATATCCTATCTTGGAATATCGATGCCAAACCACTGCCTCGATGGGATCCACAATACCTTGGCCATTGGTTCCAAGGCCTCCTCCTTCGTATCCCATTTTTCTCATCAACTTTAAGTCGATGCAAGAACCATGTTGTTCAAGGATTTCAAAATTATCATCAACATTAATCAATAAAGGAACTACACATGGTTTATTTACCTCTAAATCAAACCGGGACCCTTGGTCTTCTTCTTGAGATGTGTCCAGTTGTTCCTAGTGAGAAGTATCAGTGGAAGATGATTCTAGGAATCTTCCTTGGTTTATGGATGCATGTAGGTCATCTTCATTTACTTGAAAATGTGTGCATGCATTTTCGTTGTCATGCTCACACCCATAACTTGTGAAGATGCCACGGTCACAAGATGGTCTTATCACCATTTCATTCGTAGAGCCTTCCTCTGTCTACATCATCATGGCTTCCAACTGCTCTTGCAACCTTTGGTTCTCTTCTTCTGCAGCATGCAACAATGTCTTCAATCCATCATTCTCTACTTGAAGCATTTGGTTGAGCTCTTGAAGCATTTGGTTGAGATCTTGAAGCTCATCAAACCACAATTATTTTGGCGACCTTGTCATCCTTAGCTTCAACACCTACAATCGGTATCAAGCTTGCTCTGATACCACATGATCTGAACCTGAGGGTGATAAGTTTGCAGTAATTGGTTGTTTCTATCACTCCTTCAAAAGGGTCAGTTATAGATCGTTTTACATGAGATATTTGCAACTAAAGGTAAAGTTGAAGTCTTATGTGCTTGAATTCGAAGTGAATGAAACCTCTTTAATTTTCCTTATGTGTGATATGTCATGCTTGCATTCAACATCCTATGTGTGGAAATTAATGGAAAAAACAACATAAGAACATAATACACATAATGGATATGACACTTCCCTTGATAACGGAGTTCACCCAATGTGGGCTACCTCTCCGGGTCATGCTCCAAAGCCTGACTGCTTTATTCTCCTTGATGTAATGATGCCTCTCCTTTACAAGTTGTAAGGCCAAAGTCCCTTTTCGGTGACGACAACAAGAGATCAGAATGTGATCAGGAATGTATACAGCTTCACAAGTTCTACTCATGAGGAATCCATGATGTTGTCATGGACATCATTCCCACATACTGAATACATAAAAGATAAAGAATAAAATATGACCCCCATCAACATGGAACCATCAAAAGCCTTAGATCTGTTGCTCAGATCCAAGTATAAATATCCATCCCATACAAAAGATCCTGAAACCACAAGAATCAGACTGCTTCATTGGCCACTTGTCATGCAAGTGCCACAAATTATCTATCATATATAACTAATTGATTTGATGTGAAAGAAGAGAAGAAAATAATAGATAGAAGGAATAAATTGATCTTATTGCCTTACTGCAGCCTCTCTCTGCTCCTTCAAACCTGTAACATGCATTCTATGCTACAATATTTAATGACAAAACAACATAATGAAAAGAATGCATACATTGGCTTCTTCAGAACTTATCTTGTTGATATAAAGCTCTACTGCTGATCTGAAAATAGATCCAGAAGTCTGATAGGGCTTGAAAAATGCTCAAAAATGAAAGTGTTCGGAATGCGACGAAACCTGTGCCATTGCGTCCGTCTCATCTTCCTGATTCCGGTGGTATAATTTTTATGTCAAATGGAGTCCGTATGGAGAAGATATCGCGTTCTGTTCGAAAAGTCAAACAGGCAAAAATTTGATGCTGACTGGGCAGGACACGTGGAACGTCCGTACAGTGACACGTGGTAGATTCCGTACAGTGAAGTGGCAGATTTCGTACAGTGACGTGGCAGATTCTGTACAGTGACATGGCAGATTCCGTACAGGACACGTGGCAGACAGGGATGATGACACGTGGAAGCACTAGGACGCGACACGTGTCAGGTGATTTTGGCACTTTGGAGGTACGATTGGACCAGTAAAAATGTGACACGTGTCACCACTCACAGGGTGACACGTGGCATGCTGACGTCAACACGCTGACGGGGCAGACATGTGGCATGACGTGGCAGTACGGCGGCAGATGACAGGGATGACAGGTGGCGTACGACAGAGTCAACTTGGCGGCACACGTGGGCCAATCACAGGCTGACACATGGCATACTCTCATTGGAAAAAAAAGGGTGCCACGTGGCCCACTCAGGGGCTGTCATGTGGCACCCCATTATTGGTCGATGGTTTATGTGTTTAAAATTTTGCTATGGCTCGGCCGGGATCGAACCGGTGACCTCCCGGGAACAAACGAACCGGCGGATCGGGCTGACCGTGTGGGCGACCGGATGTTTCTTGTGTTCAAACGGCGTGAATGTAATTTAAAGTTGGTTTAAAGTTTGAATGGCGGGAAAAAGGGCTGGGGCCTAGCCCCAACCCTTGACCTATACACATGACCATCCGTTGACGACCGGGAGCGCGACAACTTTTGACGTGTTTGTTGTAACAAATAGGCCCGGGGGCCTATGTATCCGCCATGAAACCGGGGCCGTTCCACCAGAGCGTGGGGTGTTAACACTTTGGGCCACGGTTATAACCGTTAGCACCGAGTCCCGTTACAAAGCGCCACATGACCAAGGTTAATGCCGATGAAAGGGGCCAGCGCGTAGTGCGCGTGGCCATATGGCCCGCGCTATTATAGCCATGTGACCAAGTTTAAAGGGGGCCGCGCGCATGCAAGGGGGATTAAGCCCAAAAACATTTACAAAGTGGGTTTATTGCAACAAATTTGGGTTATTTTTAATTAATATTGCCTAATTTTAGCAGATTTCTTCCATTTTTGGGGGATATTGGGCTTTTTTGGAGGCCAGATTCTTGGAGGAAGTTGGGGATGGGAAACCAACTCCATTCCTATATAAACCAGGCC
>JASDQU010220396.1:11659-27908 GCA_032191745.1 Picea mariana
TGAATTGAGGAAACCAATTAGTGGTGAAATCACAATTTTACATTGTTTAAATGATGTTTTTAAGTGCATAAATCGATTCAACATGCTCAAAAACCTCCAGGGCACACGAAATATGTAATCTCAACCACTGAAATTTGCAATTCCATCCATCCATGTAAGTTTCTGACCTGATTTCGGACAAAACTTGTCAAAAAAACAAGTGGGAAGTAAATGTTAAAAAGGTAAAATATTTAGACTATCTCATTAGATGTTTGGCTTAGGCTTGAACGTGACCTTAAAATTAGATTATTATTATTATTATTGTGAAATTAGTAATATAATTATGATCCAAAAGTTGTATCATGTTTACTAGATACATTTGCATATATAAAATGGACATTATTTAGAATTAAAATGAGTAAAATTTATAATTATTTATATTAATTATCTATTTAACATAAAAATAGATTATTTTATCAAACTACCACTAAAATCAATAATCTCTAACATTATTTGATTTTATATGTTTTAAATACAATTATATATATATAGAAGTAACCTTATACAACTCCATATACCATTCCTTATATATATAACTTTGTGGAACCATTTCCTCTTTATAAGAATATTAAAAATGAAGAGAAAGTGTAACCATCAACCGCAATCATTAATGATATTTCAATTAAAAGTAAATGAAAGATCTTCTTATGAACTTCATCTTAAAACAATCCATTAAATCAAACCAATTACAAAAATTCATTATATATTTTTCAATATGAAATATTATATATATATATATATATATATATAAGTTTATGGAAATATATATATTTTACTCTTTGATTTGAACTTGTGATTTTTTAGGAAGAAATACTTTTTATTAACCATTAGATCTATTCAAACTGTATATGAGATAAAAATGCATGATAGTCGTTGATTACCTAATAAAATCAAGAGAATTGTTGGCATGTTTATTAAATCAACAACTTTGTAAATAAGTTCTAAATAGATGTGAGATGGAATGCGAGATATACATATTTTACTCTTTGATTTGAACTTGTAATCTTTTAGGAGGAAACACTTGTTATTAACCATTAGACCCACTGAAACTGTGTATATGCCATAAAAGTGCATAATAGTCATCGATTACCTAATAAAATCAAGAGAATTGTTGGCATGCTTATTAAATCAACAACTTTGTAAATAAAGAAGATCTAAATAGATGTGAGATGGGATGCTAGATATACATATTTTATTCCCTGATTTGAACTTGTGATCTTTTAGGAGAAAACACTTGTTATTAACCATTAAACTCACTCAAACTATATATATGGCATAAAAGTGCATAATAGTCACAGATTATCAAGATAATTGTTAGCATGCTTATTAAATCACCAACTTTGTAAATAAGATCTAAATAGATGTGAGATGGGATGCGAAAAACGTTAGAGATAAGGTGGGCGGGATTTCTGGAAACCCAGAAACCCTTACTGCCTTTACCAAAACCCTAAGAACCGTGTGAAGTATCTTCCCTCTCTGGCCCACTTCCGCCAAGGCAAAATAAAGCCTTGCCCTTCTGTGCAAAAATGGGGACCTACACTTTTTTGTTTTGTTTTCATATGCAAAAATGCCACTCATGAACAACCAAAAGCGCCCACAAACAAATGAAAAACCAGCCGGCCAAAATAAATGCGAATATATTGGATTGGATTGTATTGTATTTCTGTGGAAAACCGCTGACGGAATGAATTGTATTTTTTACTGTATTCCAATGGTTTTGGTTTCATACCGTGTTTTCTTCTTTGCCTGTTGGCTTGGGATAACCTCCACGCTTATAAATAAATAAAGAACCGATCATTCCAATCCATTCAACTCAAGTGCACTCTCAGTCTCCAATTCACAATTGCACTCTCAGTCTCCAATTCACAATTGTTATTGCTGTTTATTTTGTTTGGCATCCAAATCTAAATCCAGAGAAAGGAAGAAAGAAATATGGATTCTATTTCAAAGAGGTCTTGTTGTATGGCGACAGTGGGAGCCATCCAGGGTTTCATATTCATCACAGATAAGCGGGCCTTCCATTTCAAGAATCTAGTAATAATGCCCACCTTCCAGGGATCCACCCACTATCCATGTTTTGGGAAAACTATCTAACCTAATTTTGGGTAGGGATACACCCATCAAATATGATGACCTTGGGAATCTAGCCGTCACTGTCCAGATCTAAGGGAATACTTTTTCCAATACATTAATGGATATGGGGGAAACTATTAATATCATGATCAAATAAAGCTAGGAAATGTTAGGTTCTGCAAACCTTAGACCAACCCCCACAATCCTTGAATTGGTCGACCGATACACTCTTTGACTAGAAGGGATATTGGGGGATGTTGTTATCTTTGTGGATTCTTGGGCATATCTAGCAAGCTTCGTGGTCCTGCAGACAAAATATCATCTTGAAGGCCACCCTATGATTTTGGGGAGGTCGTGGTTAGCCACGATCAATGATTATATTAGATGCGAGATAGGGAATATGACGATTTCCCATGGGGATTCTACGAAAAATTTGGTCCTTTACTGACCAACAAAACCTAGCATGGCATGTGAAAATCCTTTATGGGTTGATTTCGAACTTGAATATGAGAATGTCCATCCCATTTTGACAATTGAAAAAGCTCTATCTTTTAAAACTGAAACATAAGATGATGTTATAAGTAATTTTATCAACAACCCCTCCTATGTTCCCTAGCTCGTGTATTAACTGATAGAAACCACAGTAAATAATGAAGTTATTGATAATCCTGAACTGAATCCGGAAGAAGAGGAAGAAGGTATACCAACAACAATTATTCATGATAACATCCCAATTGAAATCAAGCTAGGGAAAACACTAAACATTAATCCAAACCTGACCCGTACACAGATTGACAAGCTGTTACAAGTTCTGAAAGTAGAAAAAGAATCATTCGCATGGGATTACAAGGATATGAAGAGTGTACACCCTGGTCTTTATACCCATCATATCTACATAAAAAAATACTACATCCCCACTCGACAACCTCAAACAAGGATGAACCCTGCCCTAAGGGACATTGTTAAGAAGGAACTCCAGAAACTGTTGGATGTTAATTTTATTTATCTAATATCTGACACTGAATGGTTATCACCTCTCGTTATCGTCCCAAATAAAAAATGTCAAATGGAGGATCTACATGGACTATCGAGAATTGAATAAATCTACACAAAAATACCATTTCCCCTTGCCATTTATCGACCAAGTCTTAGACACACTATCAATAAAGAAGTGTTTTTCTTTCCTTGATGGCTTCAACGGATATAATCAAATCCAGATTTCTCCTGAAGACCCAGATAAGATGACCTTCTCCAGATTTCTCCTTTTGGGCTTTGTAATGCACCCACTACTTTCCAACGGGCAATATTAGGCATTTTTACTGATCTAGTTAATGATAGTGTTGAAATATATACTAACGAATTTACTCCATGTGGAATTGAGTTTGAAGAGGCACTATCTAATCTAGAAAAGACACTCCAATGATGTAAATAAATTAACTTTTCTTTGAGTACATAAAAGTGCCACATGATGATGACAAGATGAGTGGTCTTGGGACATTTTCTCTCTGTTGTTGGGATTCAAGTCAACCCAACAAAAAATAATGTAATCTTGAGCATGTCGCCTTCAAAAACACAGAAAGAGGTACGTATATTTTTAGGGAAAATGGGGTACTATCATTGTTTCATTGAAAATTACTCCAAAATTGCATCCCCTTTGTTTGTGTTACTTATGAAAGATGCAGAATTCTTGTGGACTAACAGTTGTCAATTTGCTTTTGAAGAGCTAAAAACACTGGTGTCTACAACTCATGTCTTACGTGGACCAGATTAGAAACTTCCCTTTCACATCTCCTCGGATTCCTCTAACACTACTATTGGGGTTGTGCTAGGACAAGAGGAGGACAAGAAGCCTTATGTCATATACTACACCAATAAGAACTTAGCACCAACATAATTGAATTACACGGTAACTGAAAAAACGTTCCTTGTTATCATGTTTGCAATTAATAAATTTTGGCACTACATAATTGGTTATCCCGTCTTTGTACACAAATATCACTCGACTATCAAGTATTTAGCTAACAAACCCATTACATGTGCATGAGTTATGAGATGATTATTATTAATTCAAGAATTTTATATTACCATTATTGATAAATCTGGAAAAGACAATGTGGTCGCGGTTCTTTTATATAGGCTTATTGTAAATACTAACAATTCTCCTGTAGAAGACAGTTTTCCGAATGAACACTTGATTGCAGTGTCTTCCCACAGACCATGGTATGCAAACATTGTTAATTACCTTGCTGCAGGAAAATTGTCACACCATGTCTCTCTAAGAGAAAGACAAAATATTATACAATGAAGTGTTAGATTTTCATGGATAGATGAATGCCTCTTTTACACAGGAGCATATCTGATAATTCAAAGATATGTGAGAGAAGATGAGATTCAAGACATTCTTAAGGCCTACACGATGGGCCCTATGGAGGTCATTTTGCAGATATAAGAACAAGCCATAAAACACTTCACACAGGTTATTATTGGCCCACTGTATTCTAGGATGCAAAGAAATATGTAAAAGGATGTGATAGCTTCTAATGGATGGGCCAACCCATTCAATCCTATGAGATGCCCTTACAAACACAATTGGTAGTAGAACCCTTCGAGAAGTAGGTGTTAGAATGAAAGAGATGTGCTCGTTTTTCCATAGACAATATAGCAATATTGTTACCCAACCATAGGCACACAGGCCACCCCCGAGCACCTTAACCTTGATGGACAAAATAATTTTGGTAGCATACCAATAGTGAACCAAGGCTAGTGCACCTTTCTCCAAGGGTAGCTCACCAAGAAAGAATAACCAGAAACCAAGAAGAAAGTCCGAACTATAAACAAGAGACTAAGTCAAACCAAAAGCGAAAATCCCAATTGCAACAGTTGCAGCTGCACTCCCTCTCCAAACTTGCGCACCACTAGTCTTATGTAGTTGTGAGTGAGTGAGTGTCAAATGAGCTCTAACACCCTCTATTTATACTTCTCTATCTCACTTGATTGGGTTGAATTCTCTTTATGGAGGATAATAACTCAATATTAAATATTCTCTTGAGTCGACTTGTCTTCTAGGGTTATTATCCAACGTTTCAGGGTTTCTCTTGCTTCCTGGAATATTCTAGTMTCKTCAAAGGTTACAYRTAGAGGTTAATACCTCCTRCARCTACCATAATATCAACACTCCCTCCTAGCTAGGGAGGTATTAAAAACAATGGTTTTGAGCACAAACAAACCATTCAACTGGTAGCATCATCATAGCCACACAAGCTATCTTGCATGTAGATCAACTCATGAGCAACAACATCACTATCATTATCATCTGATAGCATCCACTACATCATCTCTTGAAGCCATACTCCATCTAAGTAATCATGCATGATTCTAAATAAGTCACTCACTCCATAGAGTGATACAAGGACCATTCTTCTAATCTGGACATACGTCCTAGAAGAATGATTGTCCCAACAAATGTTGAAAGATATGCCATGGGCTACAGAGACCATTCTTATAGGAATGTTAGTCTAGGACTATTTTCTAATCAGGTCATATGTACCATAGAGATCTGTCTCTACCTATATGCCTTAGAAAATATCGGTCCTCAACCATTTTCCTAATCGGGCCACAATATGTGCCTTAGAAAAATACATGTCCATGATATGTCAATAAGCTGTCAACCTGAACCATTCTCCATAGAGAGAATGCCTGTCCACCAACAATTTGTTCTGTCTGGACCATTCTCCGCCTGGAGAATATCTATCCACCAACACACTAACTATCCATCTAGCTGGAAATCAACTCCAAAACTAGTGGTAGTCTCCATGGAACTCAGATAGTAGCATATTGTTGTTATAATGCCATCCAATATAGCACAACCGTGTCTATCCATATTAGTATACAACTACTATCCAATGGTACACAACCATTCCTAGTAGCACACCGCTACTAACCAGTGACACACAGTCACTACCAGTGGATCACATCCACTACAGTAGCATACAACTACTGTCCAGAGACATATAGTCTCTAGAACAATCATATCATCTGATATCAACCTACATAAACAATATCATGATACAAACTGAGTCATTTGGGCCATTCTTTCACTCACATCTATGATATCTAGAAGAGCATCTGCCCTCAAAAAGTAAAACATCATCCATGGGCTATCTAGACCATTCTTCCCAAGCATAGAAGAATAACTATCCCTGATTTATGATCTTGGACCATTCACCTAACTCGTCCATTCCTCTGACACTAATCATAGTGCAACCTGGAGAGAATGATTATGCCCTAGGGAATGCCTATCTCTAATTGTTGAATCTGGACCATACACCTAACTGGGCCATTCCTCTGGCACTAATTATAGTGCAACCAGGAGAGAATGAGTATGCCCTAGGGAATGATTGTCCGAACCATTTTATATGGAAATCATTGTCCTGCACCAACCTCTAAAACAAACCATTCTTCGAAACTGCTCACAACTGTGAATTTCGAAAGAATGACTACCCGATGAGGCAGACCATTCTACTTGACCACTACTCATAGTGATTTCCAAGAAGAATGATTGTCCTAGACCATTCCCCCACACTGGCCACAAGGGGAATCACTGTCTATGGTACATCAACAATCTATCTAACCATTTTCATTGCAAAAATGACTATTCGATCTAGACCATTTTCCAAACTGGAAAATGACTGTCCGTCAGAAATATCGAACCACTTTCCAAACTGGAAAGAAACTACCCAACCTGGACCATTTTCCAAACTGGAGAATGACTGTCCATAAATCAATAACATATCATTGCTCCCTCCCAACCTGAGATTAATCACTTCCTTTTTCAATAAGGAAGTAGTCTCCACGAGCCCCATATTTTCCCTTAAGTATGCAAACTTTTCATCTTGTACAGAGGCTTTACCAAAATATATGTTATTTGCTCATATGTCGAGATATATTGGAGAACCACTTCTCCCCTCTGGACTTTATCACATAGAATATAATGCTTGATCTCAATTTGCTTCGACCTATCATGGAACACCGGGTTCTCTAAAAGCTTCACATAGCTCTGATCATCACAATATATCATGGTTGAATTCAACACTTGAATATCAGATAGTCCATAAACCAACTTACAGAGCCACATTGCTTTTGTACAAGCATCAAAAGATGCAATATACTTTGCTTCTGCAATGCTGAGTGAAATAGAATTTTGTTTCTTGCTAGCCCATGACATCGTGGAAAAGCTCAAACTAAAACATATCCAAGTAGCACTTTTTTTGTCATCTGCATTCCCTACCCAATCTGAATCGATAAATACATGCCAATGTATATCATAAATCAAATGTCCCATAAGGAAAATATCCGGCTGAGTATTCTCTAAATACATTAACGAGCCAATCAATTGTCGATACAGAGATGGGTCTACTAGATCAAAGTCTCTCAACTTCTTCATATCTATCATCATGGGAGTTTTCCATGGATTTGTAATCCATCATCCCAGACTTCTGAAGAACCATTTAAATATACTTCCTTTGTCATAGGAATTTTCCAGTTGTACATGAGAGGCTCTGCATCAAGTTTGCTTGAATCCATACAAGGTCTTCTTCCATCTGCATACAAGGGTCTCTTTCTGGTATACCTCAAAACCTTGAGGTTTCTCTACATGCGCTTCTTCTTCAATTACTTTGTTGAGAAGAACATTCTTTACATTCATCTGATGTAAACTCCAACCCATGGATACTGCAGGAGATATAATGTCTCAGATAGAGGTATGTCTGGTTACTAGAACAAGCTATCATCATAGTCTTCTCCCTCCTTCTACGAGTACCCTCTAGCCCCGAGTTTTTTCTTGTATCTATCAATGCTCAAGTCTTTTTCACAATTTCTCACATACATTGTTCTTCATCATATCTTCCTTCCATTCCTTCTGTTTGACTACTTCTATTGGATTCAAACTGATTCAATTGGTTGTTCTGACTTTTTCTTTCTTTCTTGGAATCTTCATGTTCTTTCTCATGTTTTTCTTCAATGTTGGAGTCCATGGAATCTTCTATAAATTACATGCCCTTCTTTCTTGAAGGCTCCAACCTTTTGTCATAGGAACATAAATGTAGATGGACAACCAAGGATATTCAAGGCTTCTTTTCGAAGAAGACTTCTTCTAGAGTCAAGTTGGACACATGTTGTTTATCATGGTTGCTACTTCCAATGAAGAACATGGATGGGTACTTCATGGTATTCACATATTTTTCAATGGATCATATCATTGGGGATTAGCTCCCTCCTAATCCCAACTTTATGCCTAAATGAGCAATATGCATGCTCTTCTTTTGGAATTTTGTGATCAGCTCCCTACATCTGAGAGAGTCCATGCTTCCATCTGTTGCATCTCTCTTTGCTTTTTGCAAAGCATCACAAGCCTGTTCTGGTTTTCTTTTGATTCTTGACTTCCTTCAAGTCTAACTCCTCTGAGTCTCTTTAAGTTTTTTTCTATCTATTTTGATTATTGCCCATCTCACAGATGACAACTTCCACAAGGATTGTTCATCAAACATATTCCACAAAAATGCCTACCCAAAACAAAAATAATAAAAACAAACAAGAAATATTTATCTAGAAGAAATATTAATTCAACTTAAGAACAAATACAATAAACATCTATATCAATAATATTCATATATAGTCGGGTATTCATTGCACCTAACAATAATAGAATCTTTCAAACTGTATAGGACATAAAAGTGCATAATAGTTACCGATTACCTAATAGAATCAAGGGGATTGTTGGCATGCTTATTAAATCAACAACTTTGTAAATAAGATCTAAATAGATGTGAGATGGGATGCGAAACACGTTAGGGATAAGGTGGGCGGGATTTCTGGAAACCCTTACCGCCTTTACCAAAACCCTGAGAACTATGTGAAGTATCTTCCCTATCTGGCCCACTTCTGTCGAGGCAAAACAGAGCCTTGCCGTTCCGTGCTAGGGGACCTACACTTTTTTATTTTGTTTTCATATGCAAAATTACCACTCATCAAGCGCCCACAAACAAATGAAAAACCAGCCAGCCAAACTAAATGCGAATATATTGGAGTGGATTGTATTTCTTTGGACAACCGCTGACGGAATGAATTGTATTTTGGTTCAAATAACTAGCTTTTTATTTGATAATATTGAAAAGTGACATAATCTTAAACATTACTCTTTATTGAGATCAAAATAAAGATCTCATAACAATCATGAATTTATTATGTATTTTTTTTAATTGATGAGACATTACTTGGTTTCCCATTTGCATTTTCTGATGGATATTTTGTTTTAATGAGCATAACATGGTATTGGTTCAATGGAATAAGTGTCCAAACAAAGTTACGATATTTTGAAGTTAAATTTGAAGAGTGTTAATGAGATTAATGGATGTTTTTTGACCACACATTTTTTTGGAACGGTATTTTTTTTTATAATTTATTCATATAGATTAAAATTACATATATCAATATTTGTACAACATTTTACCATTTATTTAAGGGGAAAAAGAGACTTATAGAAGTCCATGACTATTCATGGACAATGTTGGATCCGTATCTAGCTATTCACTTATAAAATATCACACCATACCTCTTAAATATTTGGCCTATAGACCAGTGTTCTGATCAAAATTTAATCAAAATACACTTATACATATTTAAAAAAATAATAATATAACATACATTTTTCCAAATATGGCCGTTAAACTAAACTAAAACCTACCAAAAAAAACACTATTAAAATAAAACAAAATGGAATTTGAGTGAATTTTGTGTGTGCCCTATTGTTAGCTTCTTGTACAATCTATTCACCTTGTTGAAGTTGGCAACCTTCTTTAAACTAGGAATTCTCCCTTTGGTTTCATTCTCCATGGATATGAGAAAATGAGACCTAAGTGAAACCCTCAACAATACCCATAATTTCCTCAAAGAGAGGTTGAAGGCTGAAGTTTCTTAGTTTGAAATCCCTCCTAATCCAATTAATAAGAAGTTCAATGAATCACCAAAAACTTGTAGATTAGAAACCCCAAATTCAATTGTAAGAGTTAATAAACAATTTAGGGCCACCAATTCAACCTTGGTGTTAGGTCCATGACCAATGCCTGCTTTGAATATGATAACATGTGATTTAGAAACATGTAAAATGATGCCTACCCTTCCCATTAACAGBTCACCYTDAGYGGCACCATYAAAATAARSCAAAGGTTTTGATCGATCAATCATACTTGTTCAACCACCTATYAAAGAGGTTTTTGGAGATTCCACTATTTAAAATATGAAASTAGATTCCACCCTTGAATCACACATTGAACTRGGGTTATCACTTTWTTCTCGAATATCCYGGAATTTTGTGCTAACCAAGTACCCCAAACAATTATTAGAGAGAAGGTTGTAATGTCTTTGGTAGTAGGATTGCCACACAAGTGATAGAGTCCATCTTCAATAGAGTTTCCTAACCAAGAATCCCTAAAGTCCATGAAACCTTCCAATTCCCTCCAAACCAACCTGTCGGAGGGAAACCATGGATATTTTTTCTATTTTGCTTCACTCTATGATAATGCAATTGAGTTTTAGATGGTTAATGAAGTAGGGGGACATGTGGTTAAACCATAATTTAGTGATTTTTTTGTTACACCATGTCATTAAAGGGGCTGTTTCTATTTTTTCCATAGGTAAAGGGGTTGTTTCTATTATTTTAGTGTATGGTGGTTTAGTGTATGATGGTTTTGTTACATTCTCACTTTTATTAACAAAGTTTGTTTATTCAAAGTTCTTGTGTGTATTTATTATCATCGCAATGTTTTTTCAAGTTTAATTGGTTTGATACTTTTCAATCTTTATATGTTTTTATAGTTTCAATTCTGAAACAATTTGCATTATATTATATTATATCAATGTATTTTTAAACAAATAATTCCCAAACAAATATAAGTAAGCACTCTCACCCCTAAGATATTATGTCTTCTACTTCATTATATCCATTGAAAATCTAGAACATGACATAAATTAAATTTTGTTTATCTTAATTGCCTTGATTTCATTTAAGATTAAGATTAATATTGAATTTGACATTATATATAATATGAATGGAGGGGATATGTGTGTGTGTGTGTGTGTGTGTGTGTGTGTGTGTGTGTGTGTTTCCTTTTAGAAGGTCATATGTTCAAATCTAGAGGGGGTAGGGTATGTACATCTCTGTAGACTTTAGCAGACAAATTTATGCACTGAGGGGGTCCCTTGTCTTGCAAACAAAGGGGTCTCATACACCAATTTGGTGTAGGTGGATGGGGTCCCTTGTCCCACAAACAAAGGGGTTTCATACACCAATTTGGTGTTGGCTTATACTTTTTTTACTTTTGTTGGCCATTATCACCAAAATCAAGGAAATCAATTAGTGGTGAAATCACAATTTTACATTGTTAAATGGCGTTTTTAAGTGCATAAATGAATTCAATGCCCTCAAAAACCTCTAGGGAATGCGAAATATGTAATCTCAACCATTGAAATTTGCAATTTCATCCATCCATGTGACTTTCTGACCATATTTTAAACAAAACTTGACAGAAAAACAAGTGGGAATAAAAGGTTAAAAAAGTAGAACTAAGTCAATGTTTGGCTTGAGCTTGGACGTGACCTTAAAATTAGATTATTATTATTATTATTGTGAAATTAACTATACAATTATGGTCCAAATGTTGTATCATATTTACTAGATACATTTATTTATAATTAAAATGAGTAAAATAATTATCTATGTTAATTATCTATTTAATATGGAAAATATTTTTTTATTATCAAACTACCACGTAAATCAATAAGCTCTAACATTATATATATATATATATAGAACCATTTCTTCTTTATAAGAATATTAAAATGAAAAGAAAGTGTAACCACTAATGGGAATCATTATTGATATTTCAATTAAAAGTAAATGAAATATCTTCTTATGAGCTCCATCTTAAAACAATCCATTTAATCAAACCAATTACAATAATTCATTATATATTATTCAATTTTTTTTAATATAAAAAGATAAAAAATAATATATATATAAAATCTGGAGGGCTCTACGGCTAGAGGAAACCTTAGTCACAGATGTCCGCTCTTGTATCTTTCTCCTGGCGCGGTTTTTCTCTTTAGTCAGACGCAGATGTCAACTTTCCTCTGGTTTTTCTTGGCTCCTCGCGCGGTGGCTTCGTTGTCTTCATTTTTTCTCGCAGATCACACCCCGACTTGATGCAGGTTCAGCTGGCGGTCTCCTTTCCATGTGCGGTTGGGGCTTGAGCATTTCAACGCTCACAACCTCTATTTGATTGGTCATTCCGTTGGTGTTAGTAAAGTGTATATAGGTATACATATCCTACTTTTTGATTTGAATTTGTGATTTTTTTAGGAGGAAACAAGTGTTATTAACCATTAAGCCTACTCAAACTGTATATGACATAAAATTGCATAATAATCACGGATTACCTAATAGAATCAAAAGAATTGTTGACATGTTTATTAAATCAACTACTTTGTAAATAAAATCTAGGGATAAGGTGGGCAGGATTTCAAGAAACCCTTACCGCCTTTACCAAAACCATGAGGACTGTGGGAATTATCTTACATCTTTGGGAAGGTTCAATTATCTACCATTTGATTAAAACAAGTAATCATATTTGTACGCCATATCAAAATGTTGGTAATTCTTCACGTGGAGGGCAAGATATTGGTTGACCACTCCCGCAATAAAGCTACCAGTTGGATGAATAAACGAAGGAGCGAGCGGCCAACAGTTCATCGGTGAATTCCTTCGACCTTATGGATATTTGGATGTGGAGCAATCAGATGGCTGAGACTGCATATCGGCTTTTTTTTTCCAATAAAATCTTTTCCCAAAAGGAAAACCCCACAACCCATTTCCTCAAATTGTGACCAACTTCAAGTCCAAACCAAATACATGGAGGGACTTTCTCTTTCATTTCTCACTAATATTCAACATCATTGATATTAACAAAAAATTACAATGTTGTTGTTCTTTAAAATATGTAGTAATCTATCTATGAAATGAAATGGAATATTTATGACAATTTAAATTATTCAAAGTTATTTGGTTTATGAAATTTAGTAACTTTGCATAATATAAAAGAGATACTAAAAAGATTTAGACATTCGAAAGTTACATCTGTAGATAAAATTTTATAAGTATTATGTAGAGATAATATATATTCTCCAAAATCTTACATATAAATAAAAGGTTTTTTTTTTTTGTTTTTTTCATTCAATTTATCCCTAGGTTTTATTTTATAAGTACCATATTTTTATGTAGTTGAATCAATGACACTTTTTAATACAAGTAGAATAGAAAAATACACCTTTATCATTCCTTTGGTGTTGATGACACATTCAACTTCTTCTGAATATATCTTTATTCCTAACAGACAATTCTTGAAACAAAAATGTAACATGTTTTTTCAACAAAAGTGATTAAGCATATATGAGTAATATTTTCATTAAATTAGATGTATGTTAACTTAAAACCAAGTTTAATGCACAATATCATAGTTTTATCTAAATTCCCAATTGTTTATGTGGCACAACTATTGTATTTCCTAGCTACAATTCTCTTTTGAAACAAGTCAAAGTCGCTCGGCCAAGATTGATGATCCTACTTATGAGTTTCATCTATATTTGGGTCTTGATCACAAATTTACACAGATCTGTCATGGCAACCAAGTCTTAGAACCCTAACTGTCTTATATATCTACATATCTAAAATTTGTAACCATATACATAGGCTATGTAGGAGCAACATAGGGCAATTGTTTGTTTGGTCTATTCAACAAGAAGGAGGAAGAGGCCAAGGAAATCAATACAAAGGTTGAAGTTGTTGATCACTAGGATGTCGTGATCACTTGTTGCAAATGATTCAACTATTGGGATCATTCCATCACCTAGGTTTTCAAGTGGTGATTCTCTTCCAAGGAAGGGTTGTAACACTGAGTGAGTATGTTGAAATTGCTAAGTATTTGTAGGTTCTCACTTCTCATGTGCGTCACCTGAGCATGAAGCTTGTCTAGATGCTTTTTTTTTGTCACATCATTACATCCAGTGGCATCTGGAGGTAGGAGCATCTTTGATGGAAAACTGAAAGCACATGCAGAGGATGAACAATAGTTAGTTGCTAGTTGGGATGCATCAATAAAAGATGCATGCTTGGTTGGATTCTCTAATGGTTCAAGTATGGGACTTGGTTGACGAACTAGGTTGTATTCGAGACTAGTTTCACATCAATGATACCTTATATCTTTATGCATTTATTTTGTTTTTTAAATTTTAAAATAACCACTAACTTGTTTACATAGCATATTCGGTGAATTATTTGAAATTGGTTAATAATGTATCCATTAGATAATGATTCAAAATTAAGCTTGAAAATCCCCTGGAGTGTATGGAATTTGGTGACAGAGTGTGTTGTTAAAGCACTTCTTTATATGAAGTTATTGTTTGAATCTCTCTCTTACCCTGTGTGTAGATATGGGGATTATAATTATAACAATAACATGACCCCATGTCATGTGAGTACTACTAATTGTTGATTCCACTAGTCACAAAAAAAAAATTTAAACTTGAAAACCTAATGTGAGAAAATGACCCTTCTTCCATTAAAAAATTAAGTTATTTATAAAACTAAGAAAATTAAATTATGTTTAGTATATATCACTCACTTACCATCTTTTTTAAGTTGAACTTAAATCAAATTTTTTATTGAACTTAACAACAATGTTGTATATTGTATCAAAATCATTCATTAAAATAAACAAAATGAAAGCTTGATATAAAGAATCTTGAACTAGTGCACTAAGTCAAAAAGTCACCAATGTGTTGCAAAAATTCATAATTCTACAATCATAACAAGTGATTTAAACATCTCAATAACATTTATAAACTTTCCACTTTCACTTGTTTACTATTTGATTCTAGAGAAGATGTGTATGTGACAAAAGTTACAAGTAGTTTAAGCATCTTAATAACATTTATAAATTTTCCACTTTCACTCGTTTACTATTTGATTCTAGAGAATATGTATATGTGACAAAAGGTTATTGAGATTAAATGAAAGGTGTCCAACAACCAATATAATAATAATAATAATGAAATTTTGAAATTTTCAAAATTTAATTGAATTTAAATCTAAAACTTTAGAATAAACAAAATTTTAAATGATTTATTTTTTCAAATTAATTTATAAAATAAAATTAAGTTTTCTAATAAAAAATAATATAAAAATATATTACATTTAATATCACATTACTAAACTAACACAGCTGCTAACTCACGACCGAGAACACCAAAAGGTATCAGTGATGATACAGCAAATCGGCGGGGAGTGACCTCAATCAATCCTCTTGTTATGGGGTTTATTTGGATTTCAATTTTGGTTCAATGTGGCATCATCATATCCTATCTCGCTCACCCTGGTAGGCTCTTCTACATGTCACAGGCTTTACTGGTATTCATGTCCCATATCGTATGTCGGATGTCCAACTCCCATAACATGTGAAGAGGAGATTGGAGGGAGGTGACGAGGGAAGGCATCACTGCTCAGGATATGTTGTTTCCTACAGTCATAACTCAGGAATGATGGATTGATGGTAGAAAATGTGGGTTTAAAACACGGAGGGTGTAACCTCTAAATTTGTTCTCTCCAAGCGATAGCGGATCACCTCACCCATTATACAAACGTTTGATCGGTAGCGAGTCACACCCAAGTATGAAAGGAAGGAACCCAGTGAATGGGCGCAGTAAGGGTTTAGTTATGGGTCTCCTCCTCCGTAACTTCCAAGATTTGTATTTACCAGTATGGTCCAGTCACTTTCATGGCTAAAGATAGGTAAGTTTGGAATTTGGAAATTTGAATTGAGTAAGTTAGAATCATGAATTGTATGGAATAGTCGTTTAGTTCCTCACAAATTTTGCAGATTTCAAATTTATTGTTTTTTTTTATGGATTTCCCTCTGACTCCCTTTGTTCACTATCACTAGCTCAAAGCTTTTCCCTTCCCTATTTATCAATATTTAACTCTGCTTTGAAAATCTTCCCAAAACAATAAAGTAACAAGTGTTGGACTCTG
>JASDQU010220398.1:0-17909 GCA_032191745.1 Picea mariana
AGCACCTGTTGGTTCAAAAAAGTTTTTAATATAGAATAAAAATAAATACAATATCAACACACAAAAAATAAATATCATTCTAACACACTTTGAATCTATCAAGGAATAAGATGGATCGATTCCTTTGAGGTGAAAATCTTTTTTAAAGTGCAAAGTTTGAGGAACTCTTTGCACCTGAAGGGATTTGATTTGTCTTGATGCTTAATAAATCCAGAGTTAAGATGGATCCAGGTTGGTCTATGGTTATCATAGAGTTCATGACAAATTGCACTACATTAATTCTTTGTCCAAGGCTATTCCAAATTGATATGTGTCTTTTTATTGAATCAAACATTCTATCTTTGCAATGTAGATTCTAGTTACTAGATATGGTTGTATTTGGGCCTAGGGTATGGAAATTTTGGGTTGAAAGTTCTTTCATTGAAATGTAGATCCTAGTTATTAGATATCGTTGTATTTAGGTGTGGTGTAACAACCCAATTTGATTTTATTGATCTTAGTTTGTTAAATTAAATTAAATTATTTATTAAAATAAACACATTTCGATCTTTTACTATTTTATTATATTATGGTAGGTGGGGGAATTAATGAGG
The DNA here is from genome assembly GCA_032191745.1 of Picea mariana. Taxonomy (NCBI): domain Eukaryota; kingdom Viridiplantae; phylum Streptophyta; class Pinopsida; order Pinales; family Pinaceae; genus Picea; species Picea mariana. The sequence continues at coordinate 594 of JASDQU010220398.1, forward strand.
GGATAAGGTAGTCGGGAAATTGAATGAGGGAGAGGGATTCAAGAGAGGAGGATAAGGAAGAAGGGAGAGGATTTCGAGAGAGGTCTTGGGATTTTGGGAAAATTGCGGGGGGAGGAAGAAGGCAAGAAAAAAATTTTGGAAGAGGGGGAAGAGGAGGAGGAAATTGGAAGAACATATTATTTTGGGGAACTCTTACAGTGACACTGTTGTTGCTGAGAACATTGGACTCGGGGGCCAAGAAACTGCAAGGATTCCTGGAGATAGGGAACTGGAGAGGCTGTTTCTAGTTGTCTGGGAGGTAAATATTCAGTTTGGGCAGTGGGGAAAACAAGAACAAACAAGTTAGGTGCTAAATCAACCATCCTACAGGTCGAGGTATGTATTTTTATTAGCTAATATGTTGTTATTATGATGTTTATTTATCAGTTTATTCCTTAAAATCATGAACAAAATTGCAGTCATTAAAGTAGGAGCTATTTTTTTTTTTGAGGCCCTAAAATAGAAGGCCTTACAAATGGTAACAGACTTTGGTTTCAAAAATGAAACTCGGGCTTGACCACCCACATAACTGTACAATCTGTTCCCAAACCCCTAACCTACAGCCTAGAAATCCTTTATTTACATCCCATAAAACCTATAAAGACTACCCAGAAGAATCGTGTTCTAACCACATGTACTAATCTTCACCTGCCGCGTACACAAAAAATTAACAGAGTTAGATTCAAAAATATTGTAAAATAAACAAAAGATTATGAAATCTATTCAATGACAATAGAGCACACTATCTTACATCGTTAAAATCTCAAGGATTGAGGTATGCAGTTAAATAGTATAACATATATTTAATATCATATGAACAAACACCGTGCACAGTATAACACATACAACATATTGCAATAATGTAATTTGAAAAGTAGACAAGTAGATAATAGAATAGTCAGAAATGAAGGGAAAGCATAGAGAACATGAAAACCCAAACAGTCTTGCCTGTAGACTAGACGCAGATTCCTAAAGGAGCTTTCCAAGTCCAAATTCTAATTGATAAAGAAATGAAGAGAATTTCTATACTCATGTACTTTAGAATGACATAACTAAAATCTGTTTCCATATGTTTAACTTGACGATGCATGATGACCTCCATAAGCTGTAAACAAAAAAAATGCAATAATATATACAAAAGAATGAAATAATAATAAATAATAATAATAATAATTGGGCCAATTATTTTCGAGCCTCAATCTCCAACCAAGGGCTAGATCATCCAACCAGGGGCTAGATCATCCAACCAACTGTCAAGCATTTTCTACCAAGTCACAAGAGAGCTCCCATTCAAAGCGCTAAGGGAAAGAGCACTTCGCCCAACTATTCTTGGGAGATGCCTCCCATATATAAAAACCAAATCTATAACACCAAATCAACACTCCTCTAGTATAGAGCTATTACCCAAGTTCGATTATTAACTAGAGATATAAACTTTAAACCTTAATTTGAACCACTCATGTTCCCACTTCTCAAGAAGGAACAAATTGATTGGGCTAAATCAAATGGATACAAGTATGTCCATTTGGGGGGAATAAGGTTCAGCCTAAATTCTTTGGTCAAACCTCTTCTCAATATATATTCTCAATGTGTTGTTATAGACACAAGACATAACTAGTGTGCAGATGCCATAATTGGTGGCTTTGTAGGAAAACTACATGATGGCCCTATATTCTCAATAATCTATCCAAATTTTGCTCTCTCTCTTAAAGACGAACATATCTATGATTCCATCCAAGCCTACGTCCAACCTAATGGGTTTGACATGCAATCTAGAAGCCGAATCATCCAGCTTAAAGTCAATATGAATTTAAGATTCGGTAATGATACTATTCCTACCCTCACAGAGGAAATAGATAATACCTTAGATTAATCTCTACTGTTCAATCTGAAAATACTAAACAAAGTGTCCCAATCTCCTTTGATTGACGAGCAATCGAATATTCTCAGGCATGGGAACCATAGTACCTGCAATGGCATCAAGCCAGACAAAAAAAAAGCCTGTAGAACAAAAAAATTACACCATATGTGTTCAATCTAGATTCTAATAGATGGGATTTTGGTGCCTCCTCATCCTCAATGCGAGTTGGCAAGAAGGGCGCCCAACCAAGGAGAGAGCCTGTGCCAACACCCAAGCCACAAGGAGAGAGCTTGCACCAGCCAACACCCCCCAGCCAGTACCTCCGTAAGCACTGTGCCTCCAAGCCCTAGTGTCCAACCCAAGACTGAGCACCAAGACTGAGCATTGCGCCTCCAAGCCTAAGTGTCCAGCCCAAGACCGAGCAGTGCGCCTCCAAGCCCAAGCATCGAATACCAAGGGAGGAGCCCACAATGGAGTATACTTTGTGCACAAAGCACTGAGGAGAATACCCATAGGTTTTCCCGCATGGAGCCTATGTCAACGAAGCACCAAGGAGAGAGCCACGCCCTGCCACCCTTCGAACTTCTGGTTCAAGAGAAATCAAATGGTGGGCCATGGGCACACTCTCTAGGCAGGCTGCCATGGAGCCAGGGTTGTGCCCTCAAAACCCTATGACCAGAGATAAAATTTGAAATGAGCAAAATGGGAGAAAATGAGTGGGAAACTTAATATCGTTTTGTGTGTTTGTGTGGGGACTTGCAGAGAAGGCGTGTGGGCCTCCAGGCCACACATAGCCTAAAATCCCTTGCCCACGCCGCGTGCTCCTTTTCAAAACAATTTTTCTTTGGGGTATATATTATTATATATTCATTTTAAATTAATTTTTTATAATTAAATTAAATTTAATGTTTTTACTTTTATTTTTATTGGTGATTCTCTTTATTTAAAATAAATTTCAAAATTGTAATAAACATGCTTCCCCCATATATATATATATTTATTTATTTATAATTATTAAATTATGAATTTGTTTTAATTTTATTTTCTATATAGAAAATTATAAAGTTTTAGATTTTTTAATTATTATTTAATGCAGCTAAAATTCTTTTGAATTCATTAACTTATTAAAAAATGCCCTTTTTTGAAAAAAAATCTATTGCTATTTATTAATGTTATTAAGGGGATTGTGATTAACTTTTAGTTAATTGATTATAAAAAGTTATTAAATAAGCAATTGATTAATCAATTATAAGGAATATAAGGATATAAGGATTAGAAGATGGGGTTTAATACACGTTCCAGAGATAGCTCAGGGTAATTGATGAGTTCCCCACAATGCTAGCATAGCGATCAAGGCGAGAGAGTTAACAGCTTACCCCGACGAATTCACCAAGATTAGAGGCTTTCGACCTCGACCTTTAGCCACCTACCTTATATGAGTAATGTTTGTTTACAGACAAGTATAAATAATTTACGCCTAGCCCTATGTTTACAAGTATAGGTTTGAGCAAATGTGGAATGTCTTAAACTCTCTCCTGACAAGCATTTGGTTCGATGCAAATTCAGTTATTCAATATGGTTAGGACTCGGAGAAATCGACACTAAGGGGCATTGTCGCAAGGACCGCCAATGCCGGTGCTGCCACCACCATCGCCCGAATTAGCTCTCATTTTGCACTCCTTATAGGTTATTAATGAGACATTAAATGTATGTCATTTAGTAGATGTCAAAGTGGAACCCCCACCATTTGGAGTGGGTAACCCTGAAGCGTCGAGGGACTCAAAGCGAGGGCCTCCACCAGGAGACATCACCAAAGAACTATAGAATATCAAACTCCTAGAGTTTGCTGGGGGTCATGCAAGTGAACGTGCAGAGGCATGGTTGGAAGGAATGACACGATGTTTTACGTTAAGAGACTATGCTTCCACATCAAATGTGAAGATAACAATCTTTCAGTTGAGGGACAATGCCTTGGATTGGTGGGATAACCTGGAGAGGCAGTGGCACCTTACCCCAAACACCGTCTCATGGGATATTTTTAAGGAAAGATTCTGAAGGAAATATTTGCCTACATACTACGAGGACCAACAGGTAGGAGCATTTCATTCTCCAATTGAGGGAAACATGACCGTGGAAGAGTACGAGATCGGGTTCATGGAGTTAGTAAAATATGTCTCGTACATGGATACCGATCAACGGCAAGCATAACGTTTTGTGTACGAGTTAAACCTAAGATAAGGGCCATGGTACGGATTTGGAAACCATCATCAGTAGCTGAAGTAGTTGAAAATGATCGTTATGTGAGGATCATATGAACTTAAACAGATGTATGAGGTCAACCATTCCACATCTTGGATTCGTGGGGAAGGCCCCTAGGAATTTCTCCAGGGGAGGAATCTCTAGGCCACCTCCTTATGTCAATAGAGTCACACCTAGAGCAGTTATAACAAGTATTTCAATGGAAGCGAGTGCAAAATCCCACACATCACCAACCGCGACACAAGCAAGTCCACGACCTTCTCGAGGAACAATTAGTAGGGGTAGGGGCTCAAGGGGAAGGAACTCATTTTAGAGGCCTTCACAAAGAAGCACCCAAGTTCCACCTCTACTTGTTGGGGGTATGGAGTGTTGATATTATGGTAGTTGTGGGAGGTATTTACCTCCACGTGTAAACCTGACAAGAATAGAATACTCCGAGAAGCAAGAGAAACCCTAATGAGTTGGCTAATAACCCTAGAAGACTTGTCGGCTTAAGAAGATAAATTATATTAGGTTATTAGCCTCCAAGAGAAGAAGTCGACCATAATAAATGATATATACTGAACAGAAAAATACCCAGAATGAGAAGTCAGCCCAGGCAGTTAGCCAGAATTACTATAAATACAGAAGGCCAGTCTTCATTCTCGCAAAAAGTCTCAGAATTGCAGAGAAACACTTGTGTGCACTGCAGTGCCTAGTTTTGTGCCCAGGTTTGGAGAAGAGCTGTCGGTGCAGCTGCTACAGCTAGCAGTTACGTTTTGGCTTGGACTATCTCTTGGCTAGGGTTTGGACTATCTGATCACCTCTTCTTTGTGCGCTATCCTTGGGGAAAGGTGGGCTACCCTTTGTTTGGCTATCTAGCCTATGGTTTTCTTCCAGAGTGATTCTCTGTCAAGGTTAAGGTGCTCAGAGGGCGAATTCGGCCTATGGTTGGGTGAAAATAGTGATATTGTCAATGGTAAAATGAGCATATCCATTATATTCTAACAGGTTATGGGCCCACACCTCTTTCATTCAGTCTAACCATTGGAAGGAAACATAGCCGTAAGAATATTGAGCTCATTGAATAACTGTCGCTAGGGTTTCTAGCAGGAGCAGTCACCATAGCACTGCCGCTAGGGTTACTAACAGGTGCAGTTGCAGAAACCCTAATCCTCTAATCGAGGAACCTTAAGTGAATGGATTGACCTAATTTCCAAACAGATCAGTGCACCCTAGCCTAGCGCATCTCCTGATACTCTCAGCAAGACAAGACGTGAAGTTTGAGTTTTTGGTGAAATCTAGGGTTGACCAAGTCAAAGCAGCCATGACTTACTCCATGAAGTCAGAAAACAAGTTAGATGGAGATTCTAACTTCAGAGCGTGGAAGACAAGGATTGACCTCATCCTTGTAAAGAATAAAGTGCTGGATATTGTGAAAGGAAAGATCGTGAAGCCAGAGTTTGAAGAAGGAAAAGAGAAGGAACCACATAACATTGCAACTATGGAGAAGTTCAAAGACGGTGACATCAATGCCATGAGTATCATAGTGGATTCCATAAAATACCACTTGATACCCTACATCTCCCACCTTGACTCATCGAAGAAGATGTACGATGCCCTAACAAACCTCTTCTCAGTCAGAAACATTGGACAAGTAATGAGTCTAAAGAATGATCTCCGTGACATGAAGATGAATGACGATGATAGCATAACATCATAATTTGTGAGGATATCCCAGTTAAGAGATCAAATACAAGCTATTGAAGAGATCATTTCAGAGAAGGAATTGGTAAACATAGTACTCAATGGTCTTCCCAAGACGTGGGATGCATTTTCCGCAAGCATGAACTCAAGGAAGGAGTATCCTACATTTGAAGAACTTTGGACTTGTTGTGCTCAAGAAGAATCAAGGATCAATGCAAAAGAGAAACCCCAAAATAGGTACGATGATCAAGCCTTCACAACAAGATTCAATAATTTCAGGAACAAAAGGAAGTTTGGTTCAAGGAGGAAGCCAAATCAAGAGAAAGATATTTCAAAAGTACAATGCTTCAACAATCAAAAGTATGGTCACTACAAGAATCTTTGTCTTGAGCTAAAGAAAAGGAAGGGGACACACGAAGCATCAATTTCCGAAGAAAAGGAACCTACAAAGAAGACCAACTAGGATGAAAGAGACTTCTTCTTCTGAAGGTAACAATACTCTTCTTAGTTCTTGTACATATCTTGTTTGTATAGTCTCTGTACATATATCTATCTCTTAGAAGACAATATGTTCCAAGAAGAACTATACCTATGGAAGAAAAACAAGATAAGGATTTCTATCATTATACAAGTCAAGATGAGATACATAAAGAAAATCCTGTGGAAGCTATTAAAAGAGACTTAGAAGAAGCAAAGCAGAAAGAAGTCAGCAACCAAGAGGAAATTAGAGAAAGACTTATGACGTTTTGTAGAAGACAACAAGACGGAAGCGTGGACTCTGTTAGACAAAGAAGAGCCAATTATATATTGCAGAATACAATAAAGATGCAGACAGAAGTGCGGAATCTGTTAGACAGAGGGAGTTGATTATATGCACTCATACATGAAGCAAGGATTAGGAGGGAGCTAATCCTATGATCCATTGAAGATGATGAAGTATATATCCATGGTAGCAGCCATGAAAGACGGTACGTGTCTAGTTCAACCTCAGAAGAAGTTTTCTTCGAAGAGAATCCCTAAAGTATCCCTGTTTGTCCATCCACATCCGTGATCCTATGATGAAAGAAAGAAATGGAATCATTAGGGAATGGAATCTATAAGAAACTCCATGGACCCGAGAACTAAAGAAACACATCAAGAAAAACATGAATATTCCATTAAAGAAAGAGAAGCCAGAACAACCCGTCATTGTATCAAGAATCACAAGATTACCAGCCTGATATGAACTCACCAAAATAAATCAAGCAGAGGAACTGAAATTCGTGATGAAGAACAATGTATGGAAGACTTATGAATAAAAGCTTTGCAAGATCCAGAACTAGAGGTTTTCCTAGATGGAGGGAGAAGACCATGATGACCACTTGTTCCAGTAGACCAGACATACCTCAACATGAGTCACTATATCATCTGCAACATCCATGAGTTGGAATTCTACATTAGATAAATGCAAAGACTGTTCTCCAGAGGAATTGAACAAAGAGCGTATGAAGAACAACCTCAAGACTTTGAGGCATACTAGAAAGAGACCCTTGTATGCAGATGGGAAAAGATAACTTGGTGGAGAACCTCCAGTGCACAGCAAAATCGTGGTGAAGATTTTCTATAACAAAGATATTGTATCAATATGATTACTCAGTAGATCAGATCTCATGATGACATAAAAAGTGCCACATGGATATGTTCCAGTTTTCCAACAATGATATACTCTATTGATCAGAGATACATGAAGCCTTCAAAGAAAACCAATGTTCCAGACCAAAGTACATTTGAAATCAAGCATTACATTATCCGTGATGAAGTCCAAAAAGGAGAAAGTGGTTCTCCAATACATATATCCACAGATGAGCAGATAAGCAAACATTTTGGTAAAGCTTATATCCAAGATGAAAGAGTTTGTGTACTCAAGCTAGAGCTCGTGGAGACGACTTCCTTATTGAAAAAGGAAGAGATGAATTCCAGGTTGGGAGGGAGAACTGATTTGTATTGATTCATGGACAGTCATTTTTCAGTTAGAAAAATGGTCCAGGATGAGTAGATTCTTTCCAATTCAGAAAGTGAATTGAGATTTCTGACGGACAACGATTTCCCATTGTGGTTAACATGGGAAATGGTCCAGATTGTTGATGTATCATAGACAATGACTTCCCATTGTGGTTAACATGGGGAATGATCTAGGGAAGTCTCTCTTCTTGAGGGTTACTCAAGAAGACTGGCTCACCTCGCTGGACATCGATTTCTCATTGTGGTTAACATGAGGAATGGTCCATTTTGGAGGTTGATACAGGACAATATTTTCCTCTTGTGGTTAACAAAGAAAATGGTCTGGACAATCATTCCTTAGGGTGTATTCATTCTCTCCAGGTTTCACTTTGTTTAGTGTCGGGCGAATGGACTAGGGTGGGGAATGGGCCAGGCTCAGCAATCATGGACAAGCATTCCTTAAGGAAGATTCATTCTCTCCAGGTTACACTTTGTTTAGTGTTGGAGGAATGGCCCAAGGTGGGGAATGGTCCAGCCTCATAAATCAAGACAATTAATCTTCCTTGCTTGAGAAGAATAGTTCAAACAACTCATCATTAATGTTTTACCTTTTGAGGGAAGATATTCTTTCATGCCTCACAGATGTGAGTGAAAGATTGGCCAAGATGATTCAGTTTATATCATAACATTGTTTCTATGCAGGTTGATATCAGATGATTGTTATGAAAACTGTATGACAGTAGATGTGTTCCATTGTTTGTGACTATACGTTACTGATAAAGTACTTGTGTGTTACTTGGTGTGGTAGTGTACCAATGGATTGTAGTTATTTACTACTATGGATAGACACAATTGTGTTCTATTTTGTTTCGATTGCCTTGGAAACTATCATCAGTTTGGTAAATGATTATCAACCAGATGGATGATTAAAGGACAAAGATTTCCTAGACAAAAAATGGTTTAGAACATCTACTCTTCTAGGACGTATGTCCATATTAGAAGAATGAATCCTGTGTCACTCTGTGGAGTGAGCATCATGTCTGATTACTCAGATAGATTATGGTTTTGCGAGATGATGTAGCTGATGACACTAATGATGATGATGATGCTCATGATCTAGTCATAAGATAATATATACAACTATGTTGATTCTACCGGGTGTATGGTATATTTGTGCTTAAGACCATTACCTGTAATACCTCCCTAGCTAGGAGGGAGTGTTGATATTATGGTAGCTACAGGAGGTATTTACCTCTACGTGTAAACCTGACAAGAATAGAATACTCTGGGAAGTAAGAGAAACTGTAATGAGTTGGCTAATAACCCTAGAAGAATTGTCAGCTCAAGTAGATAACTTATATTAGGTTATTAGCCTCCAAGAGAAGAAGTCAGCTAGAATAACTAATATATACTGAATAGACAGATACCCAGAATGAGAAGTAGGCCCAGGCAGTTAGCCAGAATTACTATAAATACAGGAGGCCAGTCTTCATTTTGGCTCAGAATTGCAGAGCAACACTTGTTGGCACTGCAGTGCCCAGTTTTGTGCACAGGTTTGGAGGAGAGATGCCAGTGTAGCTGCTGCAGCTAGCAGTTACATTTTGGTTTGGACTATCTCTTTGCTAGGGTTTGGACTATCTGATCAACTCTTGTTGGTGTGCTATCCTTGGGGAAAGGTACACTACTCTTTGTTTGGCTATCTGGCCTAGGGTTTGCTTCAAGAGTGACTCTTTGTCAAAGTTAAGGTGCTTGGAGGGTGGCTTCGGCCTATTGTTGGGTAAAAATAGTGATATTTTCAATGGTAAAACAAGCACATCCATTATATTCTTACACGAAGGACCTCATTACCAACATGATTGTCTAGATTCACAAGCAGGCTTTGTGAATATAGAAGAAAAGGCCCCAATGGGAAGGGAGAGTAGTAGCCACCAGATTTATGTAGCGGTTGATAACTGCTAGGAAGAGCATCAATCCACTATGGTGGAGTCGTGAGGTACACCAAAATTATGTCAATGTTAAGATTTTATTTGATTATGGTGCTACATATAGTTTCATTTCACCTTGTACATTAGAAAAGTGTGGGTTGGAAGCCTATGAGCATGATGACTTTAAACAAGTCGAGATGGATTCAAGGGAAAAACAAGTGGTAGGACCTAGCGTCGATGATTGTCTAATAGACCTGGGAGTGTGCACTACTAGGTTGAAGGTGTACTCCACTACTCTAGGGATGTATGACCTAATCATTGGAATGTACTGTTTAGAATTCCATCAAGCTATGGTAGATTGCTTCGCGAAAAGGGTGATTTGTGTTGACCATGAAGGAAGGTGAGTAGAGATCCATAGTGTATGGAGGAAGGTGTCTCTATGCTTTATCTCGACCATGAAGGTTAAACATTTCATGAGGCAAGGTTGTCAATTATATGTAGTGGAAGAATTAAATGAAGGGAAAGGGCCCTCCATGGATCAATATCTAGTATTGTCAGAGTTTAAAGATATTTTTTCGAAAGAGTTTCGAGGGTTACCTCTTGAGAGGGAGCTTGATTTCACCATTGAGCTAAAACCCGGTGCAGAGCAAATTTCCAAGACATTGTAAAGGATAACGATGCCAGAACTTTGTGAGTTGCAGATGCAGTTGAAGGAACTACTTGACTTAGGGCTAATAAGGCCTAGTGTCTCACCTTGGGGTGCACCAGTAATTTTTTTCAAGAAGAAGGATGGTTCCTTACAACTGTGTATAGATTACAGGGACTTGAACCGTGCTACAATGAAAAATAGGTACCTAATGCCACAGATAGATGATATCTTTGATCAGATGAAATGAGTATCAATTTTCTAAAAAATTGATCTGCGGTCAAGGTATCAATAGTTAAGGATTAAGGAAGATGATATTCCTAAAAATGCCTTTCAAACTCGGTTTGGGCATTACGAGTTCATGGTTAGTACCTTTTGGTTTGACCATTGCACCAATAATATTCATGAGAAATCCTTCATATAAGAAGGATTGCTCGCAAAAATCCTTTATTTATAGGGAAATCAAAGAGTGACACTAGGCTCGCCAACATAATTCCTGCGCCTCACGACATGATGTTTAAAATTTTTGGCACAATGCAGCTAATCGACGAATGCGATCCAGAACATGAAAGTGTCGTCGATCGGGGTTGCAGGAAAGCGTGTAGTACAATCCTTTCGATCCTTTTTGAACTTCCAAACTTTCATTATTTGTAAATGACACTTGGCAGGCTTGGTGGTATGAGTTCCGAAGGCATTTAACAACCTTCTCTGTATGATATCTGACCTCTCGGGAGCACACACACGCATAATTCATCCTTGACGCCCTTTTTTCCAAAAGGTCAAGTAATTACTGTGATAATTATACATTCATGTCTATCGTACTTGATTAGCCACACTACAACATGATGAGGTGTTCATTTACACCAAATAGAAGTGGTGGATTTACAGGTCACTCGAAGGAAGCATTTGGGATCACATAAGTATTAAAAATGACTAAGACTAGCAAGCTACACAGGTACGTGTTGATATGTTGCTTATTTATGTCAGATCATGGGTTTGTTGATCGCTAAACTAATTCTTTTTAATTGCAGGAAGAATCTTCCCAATCACCGACCAGAGTCTGTCCTGTGATCCCACTGAAGAACTGAAAGAATCGCCAAAGCGACGAAGTATGTTGAGCTCTCGATTTTAGCATCCCAATATTAATTGACCTAAGCGAAACGATCAAGCTGTGCACTGAACAAGATGCGTCATGAGCCGAAGAATGTGAAAAGGTCACCAATGCAAAGCCCGAGAAAGTACAACAGTTCATAGGACATCCAATCAAAGCCAGAGCCATACTTCAGAAGTTGAACTTTAGCCTCGCAAATATCATGTGCACGTAGCAGACATCAGGGGAATCTATGCGGCTCCAATGGAACAAAACAAGTTTCCGTGGGCCAACACCTGTGAATAACTCTTTATTAGATGGTCTGATTATGAAAGAGTCCACCCTTTCCAAGAAACAACTTAGGTGGACTTTTGAAAGACTGTTAGATGATGATTCCATGTGGCAATTTTTGATTAGCTCGAATTGTATTTAACTGTTAATTATTGTTAAGACTTTATATTATAAATAGGAACATCGACCGATGGTCAAGGGGTCGATGGTTGTTGTAAGAACTCTTTTTATTTTGGTTGTTGATAATTATTTTGAGACTACTACAAATTAAGAAGTCCTTCTAGACCAGAGACGAACTATTTTCATCAGATGTATGTGATTGGAGTTGGAGAAGAATTACTTCCTTTCCTGTTCTATGAATGTTGCAGTAAATGAGTAAGAGCAATTAATTCTGTTGTCAAGTTATTTGGTGCAATGTTTTAATGTTCCTTTCTTTAAATGATGAAAGTAAATCATTTTTCTTCTATGTGATGAATGTCTCGGAAGATGAATTTTTTTTCTTACTGTGACATTGATTACTGTTGTATTTCTTTATCTGTGCTAAGGAGTTTACCTCAGCTATGTGATGAATGTCCTGGTAGATGAATTATTTTTCTTACCCTGATCTTGATCATATATGCATTTTCTTTCTGTTAAGTAGATTTTTCAGACAACAATTGGATGCTCTTTCGGTTAAAGTATTATTACTGAGCCCTTTGGCATAGGATCGTTGTCTGTATTTTCAAGTAGTGTGTTATCCCAAGCTCGACCCCTTCCCAATAGTTAAAACTCTTGTCCTATCTTAGTCAAGTTGGTTTATACTGGCTTACACCTCTTGTACCTTCCCCACCTAAGAGAAATTACTATTACATGTCAAAATTACTCAACTGGATAAGTTTCGCATGTTCCTCTCAATTGTCATAAGTGTCGCATCTTCCTTACAACTTTCGCAAGTGTCGCAAGTTGTTCACAAGTGTCGCAAACATTGTTCAAGCATACTGCCATAAGGATGACACTAAGGAGGCACTTAAAATATCTCATACACTTGATTTGGAGAAGGGAAACTGGTTAACTGAAGTCAAGGAACTCTTAACACCTGAAGAGAGCTCTTAAACAAAGGTTCTGAGGGTGAGCGCTCCCCTACATCAGCCTTAGGAGTGCTGGTGCTCCCCTACAAGGCATCAGGGAGTGTTATAATGCTTGCCTGTCCCTCTAAAGGAGCGCTATCCACCTCTGAAGCACTGGCGCTTCCCTCAAGCTTCCTAGGGAGCACTACAACACTCTGATGCCCCTTTTTAGAGAGCGCTACCTAATCTGGGGTAGTGGTTAGCCCGTTGAGGAGAATAAGGGGAGGATATTTCAAGTTTAGAAGGCAGTTGCATTCAAATTCTTGATTCCATCAGGAGATCCCTGATCTAAGGAGGAAGTTCCTAACTTTTTCTAAAGATAACTCAAGAGGTTAAGCTCCTCATAACCTATATAAGCAAGCTCTATGATGGTGAAAAGGGGGAAGAATTGCTAGCATGAAACCTATGATCTCATAGGAAACACACAGTCAACCAAAGGAGAGTGATCAGTGAAGCTGCTGTCATCCAGGTTGTGGATCTTTCGAGCAAGGGTTAGACAAAGAGGACTTGACGAAGCTGTCGCATTCGCATCTACGATTGTAAGTACTGCTGTCATTATTCTCATTAATATGACATGCTTGGCCTGTTTCTTTCTAGTTTGTGTCTGATCTTACATGAACTTATCATTGATAGATAGATCTATTTTCAAGCTAATATCAATAGAGTAGGAAGTGGTCATATCTTGTTTGTCTACAGGACTCAGCGAGGAGCCAAGGATTGGAACTCAACTCGAAGCATGTAGGGACAAACGTCGATAAAGAGGTACTTCTGTTCTCCTTCCTTTTCACGTGATAGTTTGTATAGATTTGAAAGGAAGTCAGTGTCCACGTTAACCATTTTCTGTCTTAAAGTTAGGGTCAAGCTCTTTGAGGCAATCTACCTGTCCACAGGAAGATTTTCCTACAACAGAAACTGGCGACTCCACTGGGGAGTCCTCAAATCGAAACCTTTTTGTTTTGATTTCCCCTCATTTGACCTTGTTCTACCCCTTGATTGTTTCAGAACTGGTTCACTACTCTTTTGATTGGTTTCATGAGCAGATTGGCTTCCTATCCCATCATACCCAGCCTAATTGTCGAGATTGAATTACAAATTTTGGATTTTTTTTGACATTTTTGGGAGTTTTTGAACCTGGCACCCCTGTCCCTGTGTTAACAGAGCGCCAGCGCTCCCTAACAACCTTACACAGAGCACTATAATGCTCCTTGTCCTTGACAGCAGAGCGTCGACCCTCCTTTGGCCAATAAACCTTCCAGAATTGTTTTTCAGGGTTTTTCCTCTGTGTCTGTCTTGCTGGGTAACCTTGTGAGTCAATCCTTCTTCTCTCCAGCTTTGACATCTGTCTTTTTCTTGAAGAACAAACATCTTTCTGTTTGGATTTTCTAGCCTTCTTCACTATTATTGTTGAGTTTTTCTACCATTTGGAGTTTTGAAACCTATGCATTGTTTTTCTCTCCTCGTCAACTGATCGAAAAACTCTGGTGAAGGTCATCAAAGGTCTACATATCTTTTCATTTGGTTTTAGTTAAGATCATTGTTCTTCGACTTTTTCTTTTGGGTGTGAAGTTTGATTTCTCTTTGATTGTTTCTTTTCTTTTGCTTCTTGTTTTGATCATAACGAGAGGGTGTATTGTTTGTATGATTCTTGCTTGTGTTGGTCTGATTTCCATTCATCCAAGAAGATAATTAGCAAGACGAGCATTGTGTTGAATTGATCATTATTCATATGAAAACAATAAAAAACATCTTTATTATTGATTGTGCATGTTAGAAGGCATCTCAAAAGCTTTAGCATCATATCAAGATTTGATTGAAGAAAATTTGTTTGAGGACATTCCTTATTAGTGCTAGTTAGTGGAAAGAACTCTCTCTCTCCCTTAGATAGATGTTCATTGAAAAGAAATGACTGCTTATCATATCTGATGCATTTTTTGGGCCTGAGTCATAATTCCATTCGTTTCACTTCCATGCACCCCTTTTGCATAAAGAACAACTATAAAATCAACGCTAATTAAAAATTATTTAGAACTTTTTCTTTTCTAGGATCCTCCACCAATAGTAGACTAGGCTTAGTACTTTGGATTAGGTTGTGAGCATAATTCTCCAAAGTTTCCAAAACAAACAATAGTATCCTGAGTTAGGGAGAGTCAAATCCAATCATCGTATAAGTTTGCCTGGGATCCCCCTCTCACACAGGGGTTACACATGAGGTCGCATTCGGGTGAGCTACGGGGACTAACCCTCTGTGGTTTAACTGATTATGGTGGTCAGATCGTATTATGGGGATCACTTTGAGGTAAATCCACAATTACTGCGTGGAATCATTTTAGTTGATTTCGGGCTCGATACCCTGCCCGTATGTTCGGATCGGACTATTGACTGTTCCCGCCCAGGGACTGACTGTGAATTGGTAACCTTAGGGGCCATAATCTTTAGGGTCTTACACAAGGTGACAGTGATGGGAAGTCTCACTGTACCTGGAGAAGACATTGGTCAAACTCACTCGGGCTCCTTGGAGGGTAAATCCACAATTACTGCGTGGAAGCTTGCACCAAGGCATAAGTCCATTAAGCAGGTCGCCATTGTAACTGTTCCACCCTATCCCTGCCCCTTTTAGACTTGATCATGCAATGTTGGATTTCATCACCAACTAGTACGGTCATCAAAAGAAGGTCCTGTTTGCTTGGTTGTGATTCTTAGATTTCTATTAGCGTATGCTGTTTCTTTTCAGTAGTTGTCCATAGATCTTTTTCGCCGACTCTTTTTCGCAAACATCGACCCTCCACGCCGTTCGCGGAGGCTATAGGGACTTCCTCCAGAAAATATGGAAGGAAACACCCCTTTACCCCCTCATTCTATGGAGGAATCTCCTCAACAGAGCGAGGTTCAAGACACTACAACTTCCCAGTAAGAAGTTCCCACTCCTTTAGAGAATTTTCGAATTGTTTCAGAGTCTCCAGAATCTTTTCACATTCCGGAGGGATATGAATGACGTGTCCTCCAACTGAATTCCGCCGGTGAATTTGTTGTCATCAATCCTTCTGACATTTCGGCTTGGTCTCCTCAAAACCCTTTAGCTGATGACCCTTTTTGGACTGCAAACATTATTCGAAGTCCACCGCGCCTGGTGCGATATCTTTATGGAACAGGGATGGGTGCTAATGCACCTATCTCCTACACCATACCCCTAAACCATTTTACCGATACCACTATTTTTACGGCCACACTGCCCGTTGGTCCTAACACATCGTCCATTGTCCCAAGGTCTACTCTTCCCCTCTAGACGGCCCAATCTACAATAGTCCCTCACATCCCCACTATTCCCTCCAGTAATGCGGTGGTCAACCAAGTTGCGATTGGCACCCCTATAACACCAAGACCTACACTCCCTTTTGGGTATAGGGCACTGAATGCTTTCACTGCCACTACCACCCAACACTACTGCATTTGGGTCAAATTCCGATGGCGCGTTCGACGCAATTGCCACTTTCTATTGTCGGAAGACCGACAAACCTCGAACCCCCTCAAACGTCATTTCACATGACGTCGTTTTTTCGACGACCTAGTTTTCGTCGGTATTGCGACGTTTGAAACGTCGCAATATCGACGTTTCAAACGTGGCAAGACCGACGTTTCAAACGTGGCAAGAGAGACGTTGCAAACGTGGCAAGACCAACGTTTCAAATGTGGCAAGAGAGACGTTGCAAACATGGCAAGACCAACGTTTCAAACGTGGCAAGAGAGACGTTGCAAACGTGGCAAGACGGACGTTTCAAACGTGGCAAGAGAGATGTTGCAAACATGGCAAGACCGACGTTACAAATGTGGCAAGAGAGACGTTGCAAACATGGCAAGACCGACGTTTCAAACGTGGCAAGTGAGACGTTGCAAACATGGCAAGTGAGACGTTTCAGACGTGGCAAGAGAGATGCTTCAAAGGTGGCAAGATCGACGTTTCAAACGTGGCAAGTGAGACGTTTCAAATGTTTGAAACGTGGCAATAGAGACATCTAGAACATGGCAAGACCGACGTCTTGAAGGTGGCAAGTTCTCATCTATAACGTGGGAAGAGAGACGTTAAGAGGTATCATCTACGACATGGTTGCTATGGGAGTGACACTCCAAAATGTCGCAATAGCGACCTTCTTGTAGGTATTTAAAAAACAAATACAATATCAGTACTAAGAGGGACAGGTACATTAACCTTTGCTAAGATACTAGCCATATCAATATTTAAATCTATATCATCGGTCTATAATTAAGAAACTCGGATTTTTTTATTAACAATTTATCCTCTTAGTTTATGTATCCATTAGATACAGTGTTCTTAACACTTTCATATCTCTGTAGCCACTAGGTGGCATTGGTTCTTTTATTTCAATCTTAAATAATGACCTAAGATTTTTTTGCTAATATTTAGATAAGACTATAAC
>JASDQU010220399.1:5240-17889 GCA_032191745.1 Picea mariana
GAATCCAAATCCAATCTGAGTCATAGGCCACATAAACCCAGTCAAGTCACAACCTTTATTATCATTCTGGTACCCCGTCTGATGCCAGTTGATCCATAAAGCCACATCATGCCAAGATGCCATCGACGTTTGCACTAGGACTTCCACCTGTCAAACAGAAAAGTTCTCAAATCAGCCACGTCCCTATTCCATTGAAATAAGTAAATACCAAGATCGCCAATAGGATTTACCTTGATTAAAACCGTCCCGTCGGACAACTCACACCCGGATTGAGTCCATACGATAATGATGACTAGAATTTACTACTAAAACTTACATGTTAAGCCAAGTGTAAGGCTCTTAGAACTTAGCTGAGAATGTACTGTTTCTAAAAAAAGCATAGCCATCTCCGAAATTAGCAGTGTGAACCAGTTAGGACCATTGTAAAAGCTGCAAACGTAACCCTATCTCTTACTTGTCATATAAGTGTGAATGTTGAGAGCCATAGAAAGCCGAAGTGCCATGAGTAAAGAAGCGGTAATAGATGAGCCCTGTGACCCTCCAGTCGAGATCGTGGGCAATCTCAAAGGGAAGGTAGAGGAAGTAAAGCTCCTCGACCTCGACCTCACGGATTCAGCCTTGTTCCCACAGATGCACACAGACGTATTTTGGGATATAGTCACATATGGAGTCGGAGGAATGCAATTAGTACCGAGAAAAATGTTCATCAACTTATTTGACTCAACCATCATGAACCTAAGAGACTTACCAGTGTTTGGTACCACATGCGAGATCGCACGCTACACAAAATTTCTAATAAGCAGGGTGCATGAAAGAAGTCTATGGTTGGATAAGTGGTATCCAATCCATGTTGATGACATCCAACAACTTACTAGATTATCCTCCCAAGGAGAGGATGTGTCGAAGGGATTCTAGGGTCCCAAGAAGCATGCAAAAAAGAAAGGCGAGCTTAGCCTTTACAAGAAATTTAACACAAAGCGAGGATGATGCACAACAGTAATTGAACCAATACTGCTTGAGACAATCCAGACTGGCTGCTACATCATAGCCAGCAAGGTTATGAGGTCTTACTACAAGGTAGAATGCACTCTAGATGCATTATCAGTCGTCGACTTTTGTGCAAATGGAGCAGTGTTAAACTGGTGTAGTTTCCTATTGGAGAAACTACTAATATCTTGCGAGGAAGCACAAGATAAGGGAGGAACATTCACTTATGGATACCTACTTATGGCATTTGCAATGCTCAAATGGAAGACACTTGTGGGAATACCACCGGAAATACCAGATAAGGGGTGCATGGAAAACATGTTTGAGCCATGGCAGTCCAAACAAGACTTGGAGAAAACAACACTCAACAATGCAACATTTTCCAAAAGGTATAATGTTATGATAGACACAACGTAGTGGCTCCGCATCCCATAGGAGCTCCTCAATTGTAACACAAGAAATATCACCTTCAGCATGAATTGACACAACATATTCATCTGACCGAGACATGTCAGCAAGGAACATTTCCACGCACAGATGCTTCTGTTCAATTTGGATGAAGAATCCTTCGATACGGAAGTCATGTCAAGGCCAGGAGTCAAACATGGCTAGCGTAAATCAGGAATGCATTACATTTTTCCTGCAGAGATGCTAAATAAGAAAGACAACACACCAGGAGAAGGACCGAGTTCAAGCCCCGAGCAGAAGAATCTAGATGCTCTGGCACAAACAGAATCTGAGGGGGAAGAAGAGATACTGCAGCTGGAGCGAAGGAAAATACCAGCCCCCCGACAAATACCAGATGATATTTTGTTGTCAGGTGCACAGGTTAACCATATATTGGCCATTGTGCTTGGTACCAAACCTTTGGTGAAGAGGCCCAGAACTGGGTTCTCACTGAACAAAACCTTGAACCCACAACCCCTTTCATCTGTTACTCCCCAGACCCACTCCAGGACTAAATCCACCACTATCATTGAAATTCAGGATGACCCAGAGCCTAAAACACTTTTGTCCACAGTCATTGTCGATCACCCTCCATCACCACTCCAACTACCAAATCTCATCACTACTGGTCCACATCAGACCACGATCTCAGAACCAATGCAGCTTGATCCACCAGAGATAGTGGAGCGACGACCCCGACAAATAAACAGAGAATTACCCAAACCAAGATCAAAAATTTCTAGTCCCTACACCAAATCCCCCGAGCTGAGCATGACAGTGGATGATATGAATCTAGACTCTTGGGAACAACAGCCTGAATCTTCAGTGAAAGAAGAAGATGCACGAGCTAGAGAGGAGATGGAACCCGACAACAACCAACAAACCACCTCACCAATCAAGGGTGAGGGTGCCCAAGAAATCATGACACATAATGATGAAGGACCAGACGAGTCGCAGATACCAGATGCGAACAATGAACCAGAAGTGACAACTGAGCAGGATATGACAGCCATGTGAGCACAAATGGAGCAGGTTCTCATAACCCTCAACAATTTGCAGAATTGATGCAACTCTGCATAGCTAGAACAAAGGTTCTGACTCTTTTTCCACTATATCTAAGGTTGAGAATCGCACCAGCGCCACCAATGGAAGAAGAGGTAGAAACTTGCTCAAACCATTCAACGGCCAATGGTCTTCCACTACAGATGCGAGTGCCCACCAAAGAACCTCCTTCATCTATCGACATGGTACACTGGCCAATGCCACAATTATTTGGATTAATTAGGGCATCCACAGACCAGTTGGAGCAAAGACTCCAAGAAGACAAGAGATCCACAGAGATTGTAAGGAAAGAACAATTTGTGACGCACACATACAAAATGCAGGAAGCACATGACAAATTCCAAGTCTAATGCAAACTAGAAAAACTGCAGGAAAACTTGTTGAGGCTTGGCCAAATATTTGGAAGGTTGTGCCTGAACTACCCGAGGCCAGCGACGTAGTGAGCCAGAGAAAAAGATCGAGTTGTTATAGGAAGCATGGAAACAACTCACTAATTGCACTAACCATCTCCAAGTGAAGCTACAACAGGTCTAGTAGAAAGAAGAAAAACAACCTCAGCTTCTCTAGGAATAGATGCATAAGATAATATTGCAAGGCAACAATGCCATAGCAGTACTGGATAAGCACACAACGGATTGCACCAAAATCTTCAGAGAAGTCACTGACTATATGGGCATCATCGCTCGATGAAATAAGGTCTTAGAGGAGGTCCGCACAAAGATCCAGGTGTTGAACGAAGAAGTTGCGGTCACAATGGACCCCATGGAGAAACAACAATAGTTTGATCAAATTCAGTAGGCCGACAATGAACTAAATACACTCTATGAGGCACAGTCTGTAGCCAAGAAAGAGTTGCATTATTTTCGATCGATAATTCAAACCACCTATATGAAAATGCATCAGATCAACACAACAACCGATTCTGAATGGAACTCGTTGGTTGCGGCCAAGCCAAAGGATTACAACAAAGAGATGACCCAACAGTTCCTTGGAGAAGCATCACTCCTCACCCAGAAATGGCAGGACAAAGTTGAAAGATTTCACAGAGTAAAGCACAGAGCACTAGAGTTGGTACCAGAATTGGACCCTTCATTTGAGGAGGTAAAGGAAGAAAAATCACAAACAGAAGAGCCCAAATAAGAAGAAAAAATGGACAAGGGAAAACAACAGATGCTCCTGGAGGATGTGAAAGAACCAAAAGCTTGACTCGAGGATGAGTCAAGGATTGTCGTCAAATCCTATTGGGCCCTTCGTTTTGAGAAAGAATTGCGCAATTTTTGATTAAGAATGAGTTGCACAAACTCCATGAGAGGTTGTGAGAAAAAGCAACAAAAAGTAGTTGCGGAATCCAGCGCAACGCCAATAAAGCAACAAACAGTTGCAACAGAATAAGAAGGCATGCAAACTGAGAAGGAAGACACAACCTAGATATATATATATATATAGGACCGAACAAAAATGAAAAAGGGTGTTTTTTTTGTTGTCATTATTATTTCGATTCGCATGTTCATTGCTCTGTAACCAGTTCATTAGTTCTTGAGTTAGTCAGCTGGGTTGAGTCAAGTCAGGTTGGTCAGAGTCGCCCAAATTTTGGGATTAGCTGTTGATAATTGTTGTAGGTTGGGAAAATAAATGTCTGATTCTGTAATGAATTAGAACTACTAACTAGGGGATTAGATATATATGACATGGATCTAAGAGCCAAGAGTCTGTACTAAGCCCTACTATGTAATTCCGAGTCTGTAATCATAGAAAGATCCTAAAGATAATATGAAGCAGGACCGAAATTCAAAATATGTTGTGTCTTTACATACTTGATTATGCATTCCAGTGTTTCCTTTATGTTTTATGAGTTATATTTGATGGTTCGACGTTTGAATGTGTGTTCGCAATGTAAATAGGTTGGATTCCTGCATTTATATGTTTCAGATTTGTTAATGTCTCTTGCGCAAGAATAGGAATGAGTTATGACTACTCTGTGGATCCTCTGTGGTTTTCTCCCTAACCTTCCCTATCTATCTTTCTTAGCAGCTCTTCGGGTGAGACTTCTTCTCTTCGGAGGATATGAAAATTCCAGTGCTCTAGACTACACGATACCTTTTGTTGGTAACCTGAGAAGGACCCTGGTCTGATCCAATTCGCGCCAACAGGCTTCTCACCCTGAGCTTACACTTTTCCTTCTGAGATTTGATATCTACATGTTGTTCGCTTCTCCTCTTGAGATTATGATTTTCTTGTTCTCCATCGTCATTGTTGTTCTTTCCATCAATGGAAAGCACACTCTTCCTATAAAAACATGCCAACAGAGATGACCCCCCAGAGTAATAATCACACTACGGGGTTAAGACTCATAAACAAAATGATTTTTCCACATATATGGTTGGCCCAAAAAAACATCATAGACATCAAGAGGGGAACCATCACATACTACCTCATCCATGAAGGGTTGGATGCCATAGGACAGGCGAAATTGTTGGCTGAAATGGGGATCTCGTCCCTGGCAAAGCCAACCAATGTTGTATGGTTACGGGTGTGGTGTTGTTGAAAACCCCAACAGTTTGACAATCTCAGCTGATATGAGGTTATTCTGGCTTCCTCTATCAAAAATGAAATGCAACAGGGTTCCCTTCACCCACATCTTTGAATGGAAGAGGCACTCCCCCTCTTCAGGATCTGCTAGTTCTTTTGGTTGAATTGTTGTGGTCGCGACAATAGCAGTGGGGTATGTGTCGATGATCTCTCTTTTTTCATTATTTTCTAGATCATAATCTGAATCAGGTTTTGACTCCTTGTCTTTGATCTCGACCACCAATGACTATTTTGAGACATTCATCGGTGTTGTGCCAAGGGATTTTGTGGAAGTTGCACCACTTCCAAGTGTCATTCTTTGTCTTTCCCTTACTCTTATCTTGTTGTGTCTTGTATTGGTTATCAAGAGGCTATTGGTTAGGGCCGTCTTTATCGTACTTTGGTTGTTGTGGATTTGCAGACCCAAACTCCTCTTTTTTCTGGGGCCCAAATTTATGCTAAATTTTGACAGCATATCGATAGGCAACTCCCAATGATGAGATATTCAGGCAATCCATTTTGGTTTGGATGTACCTATGCAGAGCCCCATGGTATTTCAGAACCAGATGTTACTTGAAGTCTTTGATACCTATCTTGGTATGAAAGGTATGGAAATTATTTTTGAACTACGAGACTGTTTGGCCCTTCTCTTGCCACAATATGGTCCTATTAAGCACTCAACACACCCTAAAAAAAAAAAATGTTGTATCAAATTTTATCATTTTTTGGGTACCACTTGTTTTTTTGCACTGTTTGACTCGATTTCATTTTGGGAAATGTTTTGTCTTTGTTTATTCTCATGACTCTCATCATCTATTTGTTGGATCATGTTTTCATTGATGCCAATGGTTTAATTAATTGATGTCAAAGTATTGATGTCAAGGGATTGATTGATTCCAAAGGATGATTGATTGATTGATGTCAAAGGATTGATTGATGCCAAAGGATGATTTATTGATTGATGTCAAAGGATTGATTTCAAGGAACTGGTTGATGCCAAAGGATGATTGAATGATGTCAAAGGTCAAAGGTTTAATGTAAAATGATTGATGTTGATTGATGTCAAATATGTTGATTGATGTAAAGATGAATTATTATTTTTTTATTATGGTTGATAAGGTGTACAAATGTATGAACTCCAAATTGGTCCCCTTATGGTGAAAGCCCTCATGGGAAGACGCTTTACGGTTGAGTTATCCTAGAAGTATGGTTAAAGAACCCATGCTTATATTTGAAATAATGAGAGGAAGATGAGTGAATTGTTCAGTGCAACTATCCTATATGGATATTTCTTGTCATGCCATTTATGGTGGTATGTGGAATGTCACATGACTCTTCATGGTTTGAGATTTATGGCCTTACGAAGTTGGAGGACCCTCATATGTAGGCTTGAAGCCCAAAAAGGTCAAAGAAGTCAAAGAAGCTTGCAAAGAAGAAAATATTATTTAAATGGTAAATAAAAGTGACAAAGTCAAGGAGGAACATTTAAATGGAGAAATTTATAATTATGGAAAGTGGTTAACCTTAAGATAGGTTAAGTGACCTAGAAATAGGTTAAGTGACCTAGAAATGGGTTAAGTGACCTAGAAGTGGGTTAAGTGACCTAGAAGATGCTTCTAAGGAAGCTACTTGGAAATTATAAATAAGAGGAAAGGGTCTCTTGTGTATCTCTTGAGCATGCATTGAAGATCTATTCAAAGAGAGAGAGTGTATGGAGGGTCTCATGGAGGCATCAAAGTTTCGGTAAGTCTGAGATCATGACGAAAAAAGTTTCGGAAGTTCAAAAACCATATTTTTTGAGGTGTATGTGGGCTGTAGTGAGCCAGGGCATGTACATACATAGGATGAATAAGGACAAGGTGTGTATAGTGGATGAATTCATGAAGACTTGTGGTTGAGCTGACGACAGGATCTTGAAGACTGAAGCAGGTTCCAGATCTGCATTCTATGGGATCAGATATGCCATAGAAATTCCAGTATGGTTGCATTATTGTCTTGATGGATAATCTTCCTTGTTGTGTGGTGAATTCTTAATGCATTATTGGTATGGTTGCTGTGATGTGGTTTGTGTTGGTTGAAGGAGTGAGAAACACTCTTATGATTCAGTACTGATATGATAGCTATAGTATATTGGTTTCTTATAATTTATGAGTAGTATTCATATTGAATGGTTGAGAAGCATGAGTAAGTTGTTGGCGAGCTTGGATGTGTTGTGATGGGTCAGATTGGATAGTGAAAGACAGAAGAGAATGTGATTGAGGGTTGTGTGATGAAAATAAAACCCTAGTTTCTCAAAAGTGATACGCAGGTTGTAGTACAGACTGACCATGTACATACGCAAGTTGTACTACTAGTAGGGCATGTACATACACATGCTACACTATCGACAGGTCACGTATTGTTGGCACAGGGTCAGAACCAGGGTTCAATGCTACAACAACGCACCAACAAAACCCTAACTACCGACCCTTTCGAAAAAACCTGTGAAGCATATGAAGTCTCACCCGAGGTAGAGGCAGGGGTGGTTGCAGGACTCAAGTGTCTACAACCTTAGCTGGGACACATATCTATGATTATATTACTTAACATAGCACTTAGCATCAAAATTTCATCAATATTCAACCAATAACTACTGTGCATATAGAACAAAGCATCGCATCATTCACTTAGATCCGATGTATTTAAGTACTTTATCAAAATAGGCAGGTCATATCTATCAGATCAAGCACTAAGCACTCTCATATAGATCAGATTTAACATTATTACACATCATTAGCACAAAGAATAAGACTATTTATCTATCTCTATCAAAGAGGTTAGCAAAAAGAAGTTATAAATACATCAAGACAAGCACAAAGTGGAACAACACAGTGTTTATGTGGTTCACCCCCACCCTGGGGCTACATCCACCAACTCTTCTTCTTTATTGTCTTCAAGTAATCACTTAAAAGAATAGATCCTCAAAAACCCTCCTTCGCCTAGGACAGGAGATCTGCGAAGCTCGCTAGATCCTACTCCCCTGTAGCACATAGCCTTCTATAGCCTCTTACAATGACTTGCACTCAGCTCTACAAGTCTCACACAGTATGCACAAAGCTCTTACAATCCTTCAATCACATAGATCCTAGAACTTAGCCATTTGTCCCTCTCTATATTGCCTAGACACACACACACACACACACACACACACACACACACACACACACATATATATATATATATATATTACAAAAAAGGCCTAAACATGGGTAAACCCATGGGCCGACATCCCATGCCTGTTACATAATCCCAAAAACAAAAAAAGGACCCAAAAAGGGGCTGAGATATCGTGATCTCTGCTTAGTCTTGTGCTCCTCCTTCGACAAGCTGTCAAAGTCCAAAATAGGTCAACATGACCAATAATCTCCAAAAACTTGGTCAAGGGCCAACAACCCCCCAACACTCACCTGTGACTCATCCCAAGTCACTCTGGTCTGACTAGTTCTACCTCGAATGCCTCAAGCTTGGCTCAAGATGCTTCGACTTGCTGTTGTGCGATGACCTCTTACTCGATGAACTCCTGGATCACTACATCGTTCACTGACCCTTCTAGGTGTTGTTCTACTGCGGTGACAACCTATTCTAGATCTTCTCCTCGACTTTCAACCTCTGTGAATAGTTGGCATGCCTTATCTTTTACTGGTTGGAGTTGTTGATTTACTTCCATAACTTTTCTTTTAATCGTATGGATCTGCTACTGGGAGGTKCATTTCTCTTGAGACTGCTTCATTCTTTCTATGGTCGATAGGGCCTTTAATCGYGCCTTTAGTGTGTCTGTGTTCTACTTCGCTTCCTSGAGTTGTGAATCCAGTGCCTGTAACTCTGGATTCTCGGTGAGGTTCTCATATGTTTGGGCATTGTGGTTACTTGGCTACTTGCATTCCAGGGMAAGAGATCTTAGTCTATCAACTGYGTTGCGGGCAATTGCTTCTCTTAGGTCCCTTACGTCTTRCGGGGTTTCGGGAACAGTGAGTAGTTCCAAATATGCAATGTGTTGTTGTAGCTACTGGATCACTTCTTCAAGTTGCTCCACCTGYTGTGGAACTCGCTCTTCAATCTTTACTTCTACGAYTGTCATAGAGTGAAGTGCTCTATTGACCATTTCCTTTACTTTGAGTTTCTCTGYGAGAAAGTGTTCCTTTCTTTACTTCAGCTATGCTTTTTCTTCATCCCACTTCGCTTGGAGAGAAATATTTTCCTATTCTGTAGTACTACATTGCTCTAGAAGGACTCCCTATACTTGTGCTAAATCCTGGGTGGCTTGCGTTGTTTCTTCCTATGCTCTTCGAAGGTGAGCTTCGAGTGTATCAGCAATTCGATGGAGTTGAGATGGATCATCTCGCAGTTCTGGTGTTCCTAATGGAAGAGGCATAGTAGAAATTGCGTGGCTGGACTGTAGTACCTTCTACACCCATTGAAGTTCAACCTCAATTCAATTTTACATCTCCTCCTGCTTAGCCTCTTGCTTCTCTTCTATCTACAACGAAGCATTATTCAGGGCTGCTACGATGAAATCGAAGTCATCTGGGGTGAGGATAGTCTACAATTTGGTCATTGTTGCTTTCGATTTCTTTCGAGAGGAAGGCTTTGGGGGGGAAACCTTACTTTTCTTCGAGGGGTCCTCCTCCTCTCTAGGCGGTGTTACTTTGCCTCTCCTCTGTTTATCCTCTGTGCCATCTATCTCTTCACCATCACCTTCTGGCACTGGTGACATGGAAGCAGTCTTCACTAAGGCACTGCTTAAATCTTGTACTTCATCAGTCTTCTTTGTTTTGCTAGGTCCGGATGTATCCTACGCAGCTTCTGGGTTGTCAATGTCAGATACCTCTGCAGGGTTGGATGGAATGAGGAGGTCAATGGACCATTCCTTAGTAATCTCCTTTAATTCCTCCTCCATTAGCTTGTAGTATGACTTCATCTGTTTCTTATGTTCATCGACGCGCGCTATAATATAAATAAAATGCCGATCAACACTGAATTTCATCAAAGGTCGGAACCTGTGTAAATTATTCGGGGTCATACGAGGCTCGGACTGGATGGTTGTCTTTAGCTGAATGTAGTATGTATGGAACACGACATTTGATTGCCATTGCTTATTCATGTCACTGGAATATCATAGTGTACTGAAATTCATGGCCAGAGGTTCAAAGGGATCGATGTCCGGGAAGGTCGCACCTTCCAGCATCTCCCAGGAAATGAAAGTGATCAGGATCAATAGCCAACTAAAATGAAATTCGTACCCTTGATCTTGGGCTTCTCTGCAGTCAAATTCTAATTGGTTCTCTAGGTACTTCACCTAATTCATTTGTAGTCCCTCCGCTCACTTCCCTGTGAGGTCGACTATAAAACCAGTCACTTGGGTGGGTGGGTTCTTGTGAAATAACTTTCCTGCAATCAATTGACAGGTGAGGCACATTGTGTCACTCTAGATAGAATCTACCTTGTAGCCTCGTGTTCCCTTCTCGACATCACCATAGGTGTCCTTTATCATTTGAGCTAGAGTGCAATCCATGGTTTTTCTGGGATATAAATCTTGTGGATCAGGGCCTTGCATACTCATCCCTGTGATCCGATTGATCAACATCGAATCAATTGTTATAGGGCGGTTTAACCACAAGTATCCACCATGGTAACAAGAAAAAAGAAACTTGACACATGCATTCACCTATTGGTGTCTTCCAAAGTGAGGAATCTTCATGACGTTGAGAAGTGTGGACTGCACAAAGTTCATAGTCCATGACTGGGGAATTATCTTCAAATTATTTCCCTTTGTTATAGTCAGGTACTTATGTGGGGCTAACATGTTGTAGACTTTCCTGTCACCGAGGTTGAAGTCGCTAAACTTCAATCCTACAATCTTTTCTTGGTCTATGCGAACTATGCATATCCCTTTCAAGAGGTACACAGTGATCAAGGCATACTCAAAGTCTCTGAGTACACTGTCTCGATTTATAGCACCGCTCAGAGGTGGTAGATAGGTGGGTAATATGCTCGAGAACAGTTTAGCATTCGCGAGATCATCCGTGTGCTTGATTTTATTTTCATCTACTAGTCAGGATGGTCTGGCTCAAGCAGTGGATGAAGAGGATGACAGTCCTCTCATCGACAATGCTTGTACATCTGTAGACAATCCTCTCTCTGACATGACTCTTTCAGTCATCAAGTCAAGGAGTACTTCTGTCACTGATTCTTCGACTACATTGAGCTCGTTGGACATATGCGCTCAGGATTAATTAGATCAAGGTCAAATTAACTTAGACACTGTACTAGAATAAACATGAAGAGTGCAATGATCATTGTATACAATTCACTTAGTCTGTGGGCTCAAACTATTGGTTAGAAAAAGTGTTCTCGATGAATGGCGCGACGGGATAAATAGGTAACTCGACAACAGTTTTATTGTAACAGGTATGAAGCCTCATTAACTCTTGTTCTATCCTTTATGGCATGGTCCAACGGTCTGGTGTCGAGTTGTCTCACCATAAATGTATTTATATTCATTCAAAGCACCGGTCGAATGGTTATAATGTCTCCAATGGCCATATTGCTTCACCATGGCAAAGTGCCATGTGTCACTATTCTGATATATCGACGAAGCTCCAATTCTACAAATTTTCTTTCTGTGAAGTTACTTCTGGAACCTTCTATAACTTTTCAATCTTAGCCCTCTTCTTACTTATCTTCCTAGCCTTCTTTCCAGTGATCTTCGTCTCGGTATTCCTTTTTCCATTATGATTCTTATCTTCTTTTGACATAGTCACTACACGCTGTTGAGATTCTTTCCTAGGAATCAGGGTTAATACCTCTTCTTTATCTGGGGTATGTACTTCAGTCTTCTATGAGTCCTCTAATGTTCTTGCAGCTTCGACATCTGAGCCTGTAGTGTTAAATAACTTCGATCTTATCTCTTGTTCTTCAATCAAGTCTGTGATCCTTCTATTCACGAAATCTTTTAACTCTTGTTTCTTCTTCTCCAAAACTTCTTCTTCTTCCTTTCATCTAGCTTGATCTCTATCAATCCAAGGTTTTCCTAGTAATATGGTAAATGGGGTGTTGTCCTCAATAAATTTAATAATCTCAAAATATTCTTCTGTCGAAGTTCCATTGGAATCCATAGATATCCGAATGAGATTTCCACAAAGGTTTACCAGTTTTCCTCTTAATAACCCTATTTCTCATAATGAGGGAGTCATACCAGGCCTCCCTATAGCTTCCCAAGTTCTCTCTATCATGATATTCACTTGTTCTTCCTCATCTAGAACATAGTCAATGTCGAAGTCTCCTATTCTTGCTTCGATGCATTATGTTTCTTTAAAGATCTTTGATAATATAACATGTCGGTGGTCATTTAGGGTTTCTTTTATCTGTAGAAATGATTTCTCTAATTCTTTCTAGGGTTCTGCCATAGTTTATGGATCTTCCTTAGGGTTTTCTTGATTCAGATTCATTCTTTCAAGCTTAGCAATCATTCTGAGGCAATCCAATACTTCATTATCCATAGCTCTGCAACAAAAACAACTAGGTCTTCTCCCAGGGCATTCCTTAG
>JASDQU010220408.1:7408-17888 GCA_032191745.1 Picea mariana
AGCCTAGAGTTGTCCTTACAATTACTTCTATGGGTGATCTGCCTGAAGAAATTTAGGAGCTGATGAAGAATTTCACTGACATAGTAGTGGATGAGTTACCAAGCTCATTGCCACCCATCATGAGTATCATCCATCACATTGATATAATACCAGGAGAAAGTCCACCAAAAAAAGTAGCGTATAGATTGACACCTCAAGAGAATGAGGAGGTAAAGAGAGAAGTCCAAGATTTTATGGACAAAGGGTTATTCAAAGAAAGATTGAGTCCATGCGCAATACCAACTATGTTAAGTCTGAAGAAATATGGAGGATGGAGAATGTGTACAGACTCAAGAGCCATAAACAAAATCACCATTAGGCACAAATTTACATTACCAAGGATGGATGACTTAATGGATTATTTGAGTGGAGCAAGCTATTTTTCAATGATAGACTTGAAAAGTGGATATCACCAGATAATGATGAGAGAAGGTGATGAGTGGAAAACAACCTTCAAGACAAATGAGGGGTTGTATGAATGGCTTGTTATGCCATTTGGATTAACAAATGCCC
The DNA here is from genome assembly GCA_032191745.1 of Picea mariana. Classification (NCBI taxonomy): domain Eukaryota; kingdom Viridiplantae; phylum Streptophyta; class Pinopsida; order Pinales; family Pinaceae; genus Picea; species Picea mariana. The sequence continues at coordinate 7,961 of JASDQU010220408.1, forward strand.
ATAGTACTTTTATGAGGTTGATGAATGAGGTATTGAAAGATTTTATTGGTATGTTTGTGATTGTATATCTTGATGATATACTAGTCTTCAGTAAAACTAAAGAAGAACATTTGAGACATCTAGCATTAGTGATGAGATGATTGCAGAAAGAAAAGCTGTTGATAAATATGAAAAAATCCTCTTTTATGAAGACATAACTCATTTATTTGGGTTTTTTGATCTCTTTGAATGAATTTGAGATGGATCCAGAGAAGGTGAAAGTAGTCAGAGAATGGTCGTCGCCAAGAAGCATATTTGAGGTGAGAAGCTTCCATGGATTAGCAAGTTTCTATCGTAAGTTCATTAGAAATTTCAGTGGGATTGGTGCACAAATGATGGATACGGTGAAGAAGAGACACAAGTCTTTTAAGTGGATATAAGAGGCTGAGAAAATATTCAATATATTGAAGGAGAAGATAACAGAACAACCGATTCTGGTCTTGCCATATTTCAGAAAGACATTTCAAGTAAGATGTGATGCTAGTGGAGTTGCAATTGGAGCAGTCTTGAGCCAAGATAATAGGCCTGTTGCATATTTCAGTGAGAAGTTGAATGACACCAAGAGGAAATACTCCACATATGATAAAGAATTTTATGCAATAATTCAAGCCTTAAAGAAATGGAGACACTATCTTGTTCCAAAAGAATTTGTTTTGTATAGCGATAACCATGCTTTACAATTCATAACCAGACATGAGAAGTTAAATCAAAGACATGCTAAGTGGATAGAGTTTATGCAAAATTTCACTTTTGTCATTAAATATATTTCTGGTAATGCTAACAAATTTTTTGATGCATTGAGCAGGAGATGTCTAATTCTATAGGAATTTCAAGTGAAAACCTTAGGGTTTGAACACCTTAAGGTGATGTGTTGTGATGGTCCATATTTTAAAGATGCAAATGAAGCATGTGCGAATCCTATGCTCAGAGATAGAGGCTAGTGGATAGAGTATCTAATTCAATATGGATTTTTGTTTAAAGGTTGCCAGTTGTGCATACCAAAGTGCTCAATGAGAGAAAATCTGCTAAAAGAAAAACATAGTTGGGGTCTAGCTGGACATTTTGGCCATGAAAAAAAATTTGCACAATTGAACCATTCATACTATTGGCCAGGTATGAGAGAAGACATGAAGAATTTTGTGAATAGATGTAAGATTTTCCAGTATGAAAAAGGAAAGAAACAAAATAGTGGGTTGTATCAACCATTGCCTATTCCAGAGAGGCCTTGGGATGAAACAAGCATGGATTTCATGTTGGGTTTGCCAAGAACACAAAGAGGAAGCGATTCCATATTTTTGGTAGTTGATAGATTCTCAAAGATAGATCACTTATCCCATGCCAGAAAAAGTGTAGTGATGCAACACATATTGCAAATTTGTTTTTCAAGGAAGTTGTGAGACTTCATGGGTTTCCCAAGAGTATTGTCTCAGATAGAGATACCAAATTGGTTGGTCATTTTTGGAGAACATTGTGGTAGAAGATGGGAACAAAACTGTCTTTTAGTTCTGCATATCACCCTCAAATGGATGGACAGACTGAGGTGGTAAATCCGAGTTTAGGAGATTTGTTGAGAAGTTTGGTCGCTGAACATCATAGCCAGTGGGATCAAATTTGGTCACAAACAGAGTTTTCATACAATGACTTAGTAAGAAAGAGTACAGGAAAGAGACCATTCCAGATAGTATATGGGATGAATCCAAGAGGAGTATCAGAGTTGAGAGATCTAGAGTAGAATGAACTCAGAAGTGCCAGAGCAGAAGACTTCACTGTAGAAATGCAGAAGCTTCATAATCAGATCAGAGAGAAGTTGCAGAGGAGAATCAATGAATATAAACATAGATTTGATCAACATAGAAGAGAACTTCAATTTGAAGTGGGAGATCAAGTTCTAGAACATCTCAAAAAGGAAAGGTTCCTAAGAGGAACATATAATAAGATGAAGCTGAAGAAGATAGGACTATGTAAGATCCTAAGAAAATTTGATGAAAATGCTTATGAGATAGAGCTGCCAGAGGACATGGGTATATCACCCATATTCAACATTTCAGACTTGTATCCTTATAGGGAAGATGACACTAGAGGATTAGAAGATCAGAAAGAGATTCAGTGGGAAAAGGAGATGCATGTAGTAGAAAATCCATAGATGGAGAAGATCATATATCAAAGAACTGGTAAGAAGACCAGGAGAAAGACATGTTTTGAGTATTTGGTAAAGTGGAAAGGACACCTGATAGAAGATGCTAGTTGGGTAAATGAAGCAAACATTTAGAAGCATGGAAAGTCAGTGCAGGAGCTAATGGACAACAGTCCATGAAATTTTTGTCCAGAGGAGTATGATGCAGGAGCATCATCATCAAAGTGAAACTGGAGGAGATCTCAGTGCACTAGCACACATTTTGAAGTGATAATTTTGAATTTAAGAAGGAATATGACGCAAACATCTGAAAGATTGTAATTTATGAACATCTTAAATGCTTTTGAGCTGAACGATCGCGTGAGATCATTGGGGAATGCATTTTATTTTAATGTAGTAGCTTGTAGTAAATATTTGATGCGTTTGCACTTATCTGTCTATCTCGAACATTTATTGTAATAAATCCTTAGTAGTTGAATGCTTTTATTTCGATAAGATAACGCTAAGGTAGCTTGGAGGGAAATCTCTATGAGCTCGTTTTGTATAAGTAAATGTATTGTTGCCCAAATGAGGTTGTTGATGAAGTAGAGGCTGCTAAACATCATTGTAGCTGATAGTTGTAGAGTTGCTGAAGAAGCATTATATGAGTACATGTACATACCATTTTAATGAATATAACAGAGGAAGCATTGTTCCAAATGTTTGGTGTTAATGTGTCTATTTGAATGAATGAATGGTAGGCTTTCTGTTTATTTTCAATTCTCTGTTATTTCTTGTTCTTATGTTATGAATGCATTTACATGGTTGAATGTATGAATTTGTGAGACATTAGATACGTTTCAATAGTTTCTATTCTATGAGCAAGTGAAAGTGTGCATATTGTCCGCAAGGTGTGCGTTGACATAGTCTGTTTTGACTCAGAAGCTCATAAGAGACAACGTGAAACTTTTGTATGCAAGGAGTGCATAAGAATCCACAAGGTGTGCATCGACAAAGTCTATTTTGACTCATAAAGTTTAAGAGAGTTAGCTCGAAGGTGTGCGTAGGCCGAAACACACCCAGATTCATATTTCTCAGAAGGAAAAATTGAGTCATCTGAGGACTGTTGCAAGGAGTGCATAGTCGCCTGTCAAAAGTTAAGTTGAAGGAATCCTGTTACAAGGTGTGCGCAGAGTCGATACTTGGCTAAGTATCAAATGAGTCATTATGAGAAGTTCAACGTTTCAAGAAGGAATAAGTCCAAGAGAGATAACTTGGAGCCTTGTATGCAGAGAGTGAATATTGTTGGCAAGGAGTATGTGACAGAGTCTTTTGAGTCATAAGCTCAAGAAGAGTAACCTAAGAGTATTTGTAGAAGGGTGTGAAGAACTGTCGCAAGGTGTGCGCAGTCGTCCACAAAGGAGCTAACTTGTGGAGGAGGACCTGTTGCAAGGCGTGCATATGCTAAAATACGACTAAGTGTCGAAGAAAGTGCTCCAAGGAGAAAAATTTAGAGAAAGAACCATCTCAGGAGGGAGAGCGACGATAAATATTCAATAGGGGGGATCCCTTTAAGGTTTCCCAAAATTGACGAGCAATATCCGTCCAAGAGGGAGCGATATCATTCTAGACCGTCAGATCTAAGAAGTTACATTGAGGTTATCCTTGGATCCTTTCGACATTTCATGGTTCAGAGTGTTTTGAAGTATTGTGAGAAGCGTAGTCGTTGAAGGTGCGAAGTCATGAAGTGATCCTAGCCGTTGGCTGTGAGGAGGATACATGGCAGCGGATTGGAGAGTTTGGGGGATAGAGGTTCGGAGAATTTGCGTGGAGCAAGTGCAATCTTTGCGAGGTTGCGAAGGCCGATAATCTGGACTGTCGGATCCAGGAGGACATGTGGCAAAGATCCATGTGTTTCGGCAGAAACATATTTTGGAAGGAAACAAGGGTGGAGGACGTAAAGCCACCGAAGCCAAAGTTGCAAAGAGGACTAGCCCATGGTTTTAGCCTATGGTCAGATGAGAAGAAGAGCCTAGCTAGTGGAGCTAGTTCCTACTAGTTAAAGTTACCATAGGTGCCTGAAAATGGTTGTGCGGGTAATTCAAACTTGCGAGGTAACAAAAGGGGGCCTGTGTAATTTGTTTCAGGGTCTGCTAGAGGCCCGAAAATCTAATTCGAAATAAGTGTTTTGAAGATCCTTGACCGAGAGGTCGTAGAATACCCTAGGAGGGTAGGGGTACCGCATCACTTCTACCCAATGAAAGTCTTCGTGAAGATGTAGAAATATTTATGGCTTTGATGAAGTCCTTTGGAAACCTGTCTAGCCTTGTACCTCTTGATCCTATGAACCCATATGCACCTGAAAATATTCCTTTCTAGTGGAAGTGGAACCATATGTGAAGTTTGATTCTTTAGCAGTGACTCATACTCCTTTTGCATGGCTTCTTTCCACAATGGATTTCCCACAACCTCACTGTAGAGCCGCGGATCATAAGATTGAACCATATAGCAATGCATGGGCATCACTGGTTCAGAAGATGAAAGTACATGAGAAGGATCCTCATGCTGAGATCGAGTCCTCCTCGAATCCAATGGATTCCATGCAAGGATACCTTCTACCTGAAGTGTGAATTGTGCCTTCTTGGGCATCTGCTGAATCTTCAACGCTGGCTTCTTATCTAGATGTACTACCTACTTATTTCCATGTACATAATCTAAGTGTATGGAATCGTCTTTGATTTCTAAAACTGATGGAAGAACAAGAGTATATGCATGTCTCACTGGAGGTGCACACAAAGTGTTGGGGTCCTATAATCACAGGTGACTTGTTTCTTCATATTTGGCATTTCTCTCGTGATGAAGACATCTAGTTTGCTGGGCTCGATTGATTTCACTTTCTCCCTCCATCCATTTCGCCCAATCCTTCATCACCCTGTTGCACCCTTCACGCCCTCGCCCTCCATTTTTTCACCCCTCCACCGTTTTCGTCCCTACATGAATAAACAAGCTTAGGATAAAAAACATTAGGTTAATAATAAATGTTAGTGGCATTTTTTAATACTAATTAGCATAATAAAGTTAATTTAATTAGATTAGTGTAGTTAGATTAGCAAAACTAGGTTAGGGTTGTTAATAATAAGTTAATTACTAATTAATTAATAATTAATTAAAACCTAGGCTCGTAACTAATTAACAATAATTACTTAAATTTCTAGCCATTACGTTAGTGTATTAGAATTAAACATTAATTTAAAATTAAATAAAACATAATAAAAATAAAAACCAAATAAAAAAATAATACATATAATAAACATATATAAAACAAAACATATTTAAAACATAAACGAAACAATAATATAATAAATAAAATAAAAAAAATATAAAACACAAAACATATAAAAAAAAAAGTACAAATAAATGAAAACACGTAATAAACATTAAAATAAAACAAAAAAAACATAATACACACACAAAAAAAACAAAAAAACGAATTAAAAAAATAAAAATAAAATAAAACTATCCTAAGTTTAAAACCCACACATATTTCCCCATATATCAGACCCCCCCTTATGTCACTCAACCAAAAGGGGGTTCGATATGAAAAATCACCAGAGGACACTTGTCACCATCAGGTGAACTCGGACCCCCCCTCTAATACCACTTACCACCCCAGGGGTGTCCGAAAACCACTCTCCCTCCTCCAAAACCGCTTTCCCCAAAATAACAAAAAAAATCGTTTTCGCTAGTTTTGACCACCTGTTTTTCGAGAGCGATTCTGGGAAAATTAGAAGGAATTTTGAAAAAACGAGACATGTTTTTCTCCAAAACTGGATTAAGAACAAAAACCTCTCTTAGGTTTTGCACAGGTATCAGGGATTGGGAGAATCGAAGCCATCTCTAAGCACCATTTTTCAGTTTTTCAGTTTTCCTGATCTTGTCATGTTTTTACGGTGGCTGTTTCAGTATTTACACATCTGTCATATTTTTGGAGATACGAATGTCTGATTTGACCCATGTTTTCAGCAGTCCAACCCATCTTTCATGGCAGGCAGTTCAAAATCTTCAGGGATTTGTTTCTATTTTTGGACAGTTGCTGATTTCGACCTCCTGAGCCTGGGGGAGAGTCTGTCCTATATATTTTTATAATTCAAATGTAAAAGGGTTGATCAGTTTGGAACCTAAAAAAGAAATAAAACAATGACCATTGTTGTAATCATCCCATAGAGCCACAGTTCGTCAATCCAATTATACAATTGCAACAATTACAGGATTCATGTGTCAATCTTGGTGGTGAAGTGTTTTCTGTCATCATAATTTGTTTCCATTGTGATCATTATATTTTCATTTTCTAATCATTAAAGGGAAGTTAACAAACATAATTTGTCTAGTGCACTCTATTTATGTTCTTTTGATGATATATATGTTCTTCATTTGAAGTTAAGTAAAGAAATTCCTGATTGCTTCTTTGCTAAGCGGACCCTCACATATCTTTCTGTCTTTTCATCTCATTTGATCTTAAAAGAATCCAACAAGAATGCCTAACTTTCCCTGTAGGGTTGTTTCTATAACTGACCCTTGATTGAAGTTGGCCCCTTTGACTCCATTGCCCAATGGCCTTTCCTTCCTGTTCCAACCAACAATCTAAAACCAAACCCTGTACTATCATAACTAGCCTAAGATTCCCAACAAACAAAGCTACATAAGACAGAGAGAGCCCTCTCTGAGTCTTGGAGGGATAGATCCAGGACTCCAAGTGGTTTGATGTTACCTCAATGATTGCCTCCACAACCTTGGACAATTATAGAGTGCTAACATAGTGGTGACCATACTGAGGATCCTTCCTCAGAAAGCATATCAAGTTCCAGATCTGATTACTGATGGTGGACAGTGAACAGACACAAGAAGGCCGAATCATCCACCTGACGACTCCAAATCAACTCCAAATCAACTCCAGATCAATTCCAATTCAAAGACTCAACTGGAGGAAGAACCTGAAAGATGACCAAACCATCTGAAAATATCAGGTATTTAAGATGGAAGTTTATCTAAGATATGATAGGTTTTATTTTTAATTATTTATTCCCTTCTCATGATCCTGATCCAAATCATACTGCCAAAATTTATGAAGAGCATGTTCAACCTAATGAGCCTCAAGAGGTTAATCCTAGTGTTACAATCCCTACACATACTTCTACACCTGTAAAAATCCAATATATATACAACCCTCTTGTCTTACCTCCCAAACTCCATGGTTCCCCTGCCAATTACTTCCAATAACTTCACAGATTTGATGGAGAATATGGCTACATCACTGCTAAAAAACACATTCAAGGTTTTGAAAATTATCTTGACCTTTTTTAGGTGAAAAAAAGTGATTTTAGTATTAGGCTTTTTGCTTTATCTTTGCAAAGTAGAGCTAATAAATGGTATAAATATCTGCCAGCTGCAAGCATCAGTGATCTCAATAAATTTGTGAAATTTTTCTTGGATCAATGGGTGATGAAGAGGAATCCCTTCCTCATTTTAGAAGAATATAATCACTTGAAAAGACAACCATGAGAAACAATGCAACAATTTTCAGCCAGATTCAATCAAGTTTACAATTCAATGCCTACTGATATAAGACCACCTCCTGGTTTAGCTCTCTTACACTACCCAGATGCCTTTGATCTAGAGATGGTATTTCAGTTGAGGGAAAGAAACACCACAACACTCAAAGAAATGCAAGATAGTGAAATAAGTGTGGAAGACCATTTGTTGATCAAAAGGTCAAAGTTGGAGGCATAAGATAGAAAGAACAATGAAAAGGAGCATCTGATATCCTAAGAGGTGAAGCTAGACATTCTAGCAAGCACCATGGAAGAAATGTTGCATAGGTTTAACATAAGAGAAAAAATTGATGTTCAAAGACATCATGTTCCATTGATTACAGAGAAAGAAAGGGTCATTATTCCCAAACACTTTGCATCTCACCCTTGGTATCATATATCAGAAGAGGATTATTTCATGTATTCAATTCACAACATGGACACAAATGAAAATCCAAATCAGCTTGTAGAGGAGCAATCAATTGATATGATGTGCATGTTTGATGACATTTCTTTCATGGATGATCTACCCAAGTATGATAAATATGATGATGATGACACCAAGGTTGACTCTTAAAATCAATCAACATGTTGTTGGGAGAAGGAAGCTCAGTTACAGATCAAATATGAAAATCAGCCTTTGCACAACAATCATGACAACAATGAGGAAAGTGCAACAAATCTCAGAGTAAGTGAAAGATCTATGCCTTTATGTTTCTCTTCATTTCAAATTCTGAGTGAAAATTATAAACAAGTTGTCGATAGTAAAGATGAAGAATGTTCTGATCACTCAGTTGAAGATGTCATTGATGATGTAGAAGCTGTTCTAGACCCAGAATTGCATCCCTTGAGCTACATTGATTTTCAAATTCCATATGAAAGCTTAGAGCCTGAGACAGAATATGAATTAATGAATTATAACTCTATACCAATTCATTTCAGTTTTTGAAGAAAATTTTTAATCATGTCATGGATGATAAGTACACAAAAAATTAGAAATTTATGTTGGAACCAATGAAGCAGTCATCCCAATTTCTACAGGATCCAATATCTGATGTGTTGGATGACTTGTGTTGTCAAAGTCATGATTCATTGGCCAGATATGAACTTTAAAGAGTTTATGATATAGACATGATTAGGCAATCTCTTTCATGGTCTGTTTCAGCAGGAGTCTCATTTCAAAGTTCAGCAAAAAATTTGCAACCATCTCAAGAACTGTATAATGAGGTAAAAAACATATGTGTCGTGCCCAATTATGAACATAAATTTGTCGAAAGTCAAGAAATAGGTCGTGTTTTTCCTGATCCCATAGAAGAATACATGGAATATGTTTTCAACTTAAATGATCAATCACGTCTTTAGCAGTGGACATTACACTTTGCAGTTTTCACTCTGTGGACAAAAGGTGAAGATGTCCTTTTGATTATGTTGACAACCAGTCAAACAATCCACTTGTTTCAACATCTACTTAATCGGTTTCATTGTATTATTTGATTCAACATGATTTTCAACAGTATAGGGTAGGTAGCAGTGTGTAAATAAGCTCAGCTCTTTGAGCATCCCTTTCAAAAAAAATTCAATTTCAAATTTCAGTTTTCAGTTTGATTTGGCTTTAGTTGAAAGATCAGAACATGTATAGGTTGTAGAATAAAGTTTTGGAATCGTCCCAATGGATAAGGAACTGATATGCATGTTCAAAAATTCTATGGTTCTTGTCACCTCTTGAAAGAGCTGTCATCCCCAGGTGGAGCCTATGTTGGGGTCCTATAATCATAGGTGACTTGTTTCTTCAACTATCTATTTGACATTCTCTCGTGATGAAGACATCTGGCTTACTGGGCTCGGTTGATTTCACTTTCTACCTCCATCCATTTCGCCCAATCCTTCATCACCCTGCCGCACCCTTCACGCCATCACCCTCCATTTTTCACCCCTCCACCGTTTTCGTCCCTACATGAATAAGCAAGCTTAGGATAAAAAATATTAGGTTAATAATAAATGTTAGTGGCATTTTTTAATACTAATTGGCATAATAAAGTTAATTTAATTAGATTAGTGTAGTTAGATTAGAAAAACTAGGTCAGGGTTGTTAATAATAATTTAACTACTAATTAAATAATAATTAGTTAAAACCTAGGCTTGTAACTAATTAACAAAAATTAATTAAATTGTTAGCCATTAGGTTAGT
>JASDQU010220409.1:0-17888 GCA_032191745.1 Picea mariana
TCCTCTGCACCATGTCTCAGATGTAATGGTACTTGATATCAATGTGTTTCGATTTGTCATGAAACACTGGATTATCTAAGAGCTTCACACAGATCTGGTTATCACAATGAATAATGGTGGAATCTAGCACATGTCCAAATAAATCTGTAAGGAGCTTGCGAAGCCACACTTCTTTACAGACTACCACACTTAATGCAATGTAATCTTCTTCTGTAGTACTCAAGGCCACAGAATTTTGTTTCCTGCTACACCAAGAAACTATGGCAGATCCAAAAGTAAAGAAACACCCAATGGTTCTCTTCCTATCTACTACGCTCCTTGCACAATCAGAGTCAGTATATCCCTGGAATATCATGTCAATACTAGAAGTATATCTCAGACCATGCCCAATTTTTCCTTCAAGGTATCTCAACACATGCTTCACAACAATCCATTGTGTTTGTCTCGGTTGGCTCATAAATTGGCTAAGTGCACTCACTGCATAGCAAATATCTGGTCTAGTGTTAACCAGATACATCAATGATCTAATCAATTGTTTGTATGGGGTCGGATCAATCTCGTCAGAATCAGAAGAAGACACACATAGTTTCTTTAGATTCATCACCATTTGTGTAGCCACGGGTTTACAGTTTAGCATCCTAAACATTTTCAATATCTCAACTTTGTACTTCCCCTGACTTAGGAAGATCTCATCAGTTCTTTGCCACACCTCTAGTCCCAAGAATTAGTGCATCATACCAAGTTCCTTCATATCGAACTCAGAGGCCAACGCATACTTTCATTCAATAATAAGACTCTCTATACCGGTGAGTAATAAATCATCAATGTATGGGACCAAAATCAAGGCCTCACTGTTAACAGTCTTGTAGTACAGGTTGGGATCAACAACACTTTTGTTGAATCCCAAACTCATCAGGTGTCCATAAATCCTCACATACCAAGCTCGAGGTGCATGCTTGAGTCCATACAGGGCCTTCTTCAACCTATACACATGAGACTCCTTCTCATGTATGCCAAAACCATTTGGTTTCTCTATGTATATTTATTCCTCAATCTCTCCATTGAGAAAGGTTTTCTTCACATCCATCTGATGTAGTTTCCAACCCATGGATGCTGTGAGGGAAATAATCGTCTGAATAGAAGTGTATCAAGCAACAGGACCAAATATCTCCTCATAATCTATTCCCTCCACCTGAGAGAATCCTCTAGAAATAAATCTTTCTTTGCACTTCTCGATGCTTCCGTCGGCTATATGTTTGATCTTATAGATCCATTTGGAAGTCACTACAGACTTCCTTTCAGGTCTCAGAACAATATCCCACACATCATTCTTCATGATGGACTAATACTCCTCCATCACAACATCTCTCCATACTAGTTGACTAGATGCCTCCTCATAACATGAAGGTTCATAATCAATGATGTGGCTCATAGCTGCGGTATAGCACAAATATCTCTAAGGTCTCTTACTCTCTCGGAAGGTACCATGAGGAGCTGCATGTCCTTTTGTCTCCTGCAGAGTCTGGCAATCCCAAGTAGGTCTCTTCTGACCTACTACAATATCTCTCAGAACATCAACTAGAGGTACAGGATGAATGGGATCAATAGGCTCAACTATCTCCCTCTGAACTGTTGGAGGGTGAGGGTGAGAATGAACCATATTTTCTTCTTTCTCACTATCAATATCCATGTGAGATCCTCTAGATCTTATGAAGGCTACCTCCTCCTCAAATCTAACATCTCTGCTCACCTCAATTTGTCTCTAACCAGGGATGTAGATCTGGTATGCCTTTGAAGACTCACTATACCCCACAAATGTACCCTTTCTTCCTAAAGGGTCTAGCTTGGTCCTTTTCTCTTTGGGTATATGAATGTATAATGGACACCCAAATATTCTGAAGTTTCCAACCTCAGGCTTCACTCCGGTGAAGGCCTCCTCAGGAGTCATGTTCCTTACAGTCTTATGAGGACTTATGTTATGAACATACACTACAGTCATTGATGCTTCTTCCCACAGACAAATAGGTAAATGTTGATCACTAATCATTGCCTTGACTACCTCAATAATAGATATGTTATTCCTCTCTGCAACCCCATTTTGTTGAGGGTTGTAAGGAACAGTGTACTTCGTCTCGATCCCTGCCTCAATGCAGAAATCACTGAAATACTGGGATCTGTATTCTCCTCGATTATCTGATCTCAACACTTTAATCCTCTTTCCAGTTAGGTTTTTGACCTGTGCTTTGTACTCTTGAAATCTAGCAAGGACTCCATCCTTGGTATTCAATAAGTAAATCCAAGTCTTCCAAGAGTGGTCATCAATGAAGATCACATAGTATAGGTATCCACTTAAGGAAGCAACCGTCATGGGTCCACATAAATCTATATGAACCAAGTCTAAGATCCCCTTGGATCTACTGTCACTACTTGGAAAAGATCTCTTGGCATTCTTTCCAAGAGAAAAACATCTGCAAATGCCATCGTGTTCAACATGGATCTTTGGAAGGCCTGTCACCATCTTCCCCGGAGCGAGAAGAGCTCTATAATGTAAATGAGCAAGTCTCATATTCCATAGTTCACTCAAACTAATAGAATCATGTATTAGNTTTGTTCTCTAAGGATGGAATAGAGACAAGGTTACTTCTCATCCCAAGTACAAATAATACATCGCTCAAATGGAGTGGGGTGTCAGAATCCAACTGTAAGGAGGTAGATCCAACTCCCTTCATAGTATATCTCGCATCATCACCAGGTACAACATGCAAATGAGATTCTTTCTCTACTAGATCTGTAAGGTGCTCTCTGTATCTAGTGATATGTATGGAAGAACCACTGTCAATCAACCAAACATCATTACTAGTAAGAACCATACTTGAGAGGGATGAAATCAAGAAGAACTCTTCATCATTCATGCTTGCATTCCTTGACTTCCTCTGAGGTGGTTCTAAATCAACATTACCAGTGGAAGCATGTTGTTTTCCTTTCTTCCATGTAGGAAATTTTTTTGCATAGTGGCCATACTTGTTACATCTGAAGCAATGAACCTTCGACATGTCCTTATTTTTGTGCTCAAAAGTTGGTGCTGACTTCCTTCCTTTAAAGGTTTTGCCGAAACCTCTTCTTTTTCCTTTGTTTTTCCTTGCACGAGTGGCAAGGGCTTGATTTTCATCATGATGGGAACATTTCAGGCCTCTAGCTGCAAGTTTGTTCTCCTCTTGAGTACAGTCTACCCATAAATGATCAAACTTCAACAATTTGGATCGCCCACCGATACTTTGAATGAATGGCTCCCAATGGCTTGGAATACCATTAAGGGTAATCATGAAAAGTTGTCTATCAGAGATGATCTTACCAATAGAACCCAACAGACCTCTGGTCTCTGAAATATTCATGAAGAAGGTGGCAACTGTATCAGACTTTGTCATTTCGATATTTTGAAGTTGGTGTCTCAAGACAAGTGCTTTGTTGGTGTTGTTACTCTCAAAAAACTTCGTCAAGGCGTAGTACATCTGTTTAGTTGTCTTCAAGTTGGAGATGTGAGGGATTAAATGGTCTCTCATAGAATAGATGATGATTTTTCTGGCTTTTTCATCATTCTTCCTCCATTGTGATTTTTCTGCATCATCAACCGATTCTGGTACAACTTCTTCCACGAACTTCATTAGTTCACTCTCTTCTAGAGTGATGAGAAATCTAGATTTCCAAGAACTGAAGTTGGTTGTTCCATCAAGCCTATCTTCCACCAAAATACGGTTCATCATGGTTGTTGGAAGAGTGCATAAATTTTAGCCTGAGTTGCAGTTGCAACAAAACAATGAATTGCAAGAAAGGTATGGCCAGTTGTTGTAGAAGGTCAATGCATGTGAAATAGTCTTCTTTCAAGAACGCTGCTATGATACCATGGTGATTTTAATGTTGTTCAATTACATTCAGTTACTTTATAAATTTACTTGAACTAAAGCATAAACCATGAACAATAGTAGCAGTAATAACCAAGATCACAAGAAGAATAACCATGCATAGAGACATGAGTACAATAGAAAATGCTTATATTAAATTGATGTTATTACAATGATGAGAGTTTCATATATATATAACAAATGGTGACCATCCATGAAAGGATATGTCACTTGGATAATAAGTAACTATTTATTTACTAAGTATATTTATACATTGTATTATAAATATTGTGTCATATATAATATATATGTGTGTGTGTGTGTGTGTGTATTCTCGATGTTTTCCAAACATAACCAATATGAGGTATCGAAGGAGGTACCCAATGGGAATGTGGTTATGTATTATTAATGGAGGTGATGTTAGCTTTTATAGCTTGGGAGGTACTTTGCATGTTTTGTCTTGTATGCAGATGTAACCTTATGTTTACACTACTAGGCACTTGACTTTCTAAATGGGTTTTTATAAAGTTGTGGATATTTTATTAAAGTGATTTTTTGTAATGTGCCTTTTATTATATTATTAAAGTGACTTTATGATTTAAAGTGCACTTAGGTCATAAAGTCTTTTTTTTACTTTAATAATTTAAGTGATATATTTTGGAGGGAACGAATCATGTCCCTTGATCTTGTAAAGGAAAGATTACATCTTAGTCATTGGATTTAGGGATGGAGAAGGTGACGGGTGACTTTCATATTATAAGAGAATACCTAGGGTAGTGTGCAAGACAAGAAGAAGAGAAGAAGAATAGAGGAAGAAGATTGAGAGAGAGAGAAATAGATTGAAGAGGAAAGCGTAGAAACTGAGCACATTTCCCAAGAAAAAAAAGGGCACAAATACCAAGACATTTTGTTGTGTAGCTGAGTTGGAACTTTTTTTTATTTTGGAGGACATATTGTACAGATCCGTACATATCCGTATAGTCTATACAATAGAGGAAAGCGACACTGATTTCAAGATGGATTTATTGCAAGAAAACCAAGGCACTTGTTGGTATTTTTTTCTTGCTATTAGGGGCGTTTTTAGGCTGTTGTCTCTACAATACAATTTTGACACATTTTTTGTGTGTTGGTATAGGTGGGTCGTATAGGCCGTATATCTCACTGAGCATAGTTTTCTAGACAACATTTTGGAGGGTAGTTTTGTGGTTGTAAGTGGTTTTCTTTTGCTTGGTTTTGTTATTTTTTGCTGATAGAACATTCCTAAAGAAAATAAAAGATCTCTCACTCATTGAGTTTCCCCACATTGGGGTTTTCCTGGGCATTGCCTAAATTTCTGAGTATTTCATGGTTGAGTGGTTGTTGTTCATTGTGTTTATTCTGCTGCAACACTACTTAGTAATGTGTATTTTAGTTTATGAAGTTTAACATTAAACTGGGTTATTTTCATTTAAGTCTAAAATCAAGTTTTTACTAAGTGGGTAATATTTGTTTTATTGGGTTAACTTATATCACTGATTTTCTACATGGTATCAGAGATTGGGATCTGAGTTATAGTGAGCAACAATATTTTTGGGAAAGGTTTGAAGGTGGAAAACTAGTTGTTTTTTTTGTTTGAACAATGACATTGAATATGGATACATGCATTAGATTTGAGGATCCACTGGAAGGCATTTCCAACTACTTGCAGTGGAAGGTCCGGATGTTAGTTGTTCTCAAGGAGAAAAAGATTTGAAACTATGTCAGTTATGTTGTTGTGGTTCCCACAACAGATCTTGTTGCCTTGGATTTGCATGAGGTAAAGGAGGCCGAAGCATAGAGGGTCATTCTCGATGGTGTGAATGACCCACTTATTCCACATATGTTTGAGAAGAAGACAACTTGTGATATGTGGGAAGCTTTGAAGAGTTTATTTGAGGGTAATAATGCCAACCGCATGATGGCCTTGAAAAATACGCTACATGAATTGATGATGGATAAGGGTG
This sequence comes from Picea mariana, assembly GCA_032191745.1. Classification (NCBI taxonomy): domain Eukaryota; kingdom Viridiplantae; phylum Streptophyta; class Pinopsida; order Pinales; family Pinaceae; genus Picea; species Picea mariana. The sequence continues at coordinate 5,882 of JASDQU010220409.1, forward strand.
AGGATGTTGCATCCCATCTTGCCTGGCTAGCCCATGTTAAGGAAGAGTTAGTTTTAGTGGGAGAGATTATATCAGAAGCCAAGCTGGGAAGGATAGCCTTGAAATGATTCACAAAGGAATTGGATGTCTTTGTGAAGTTTGTGGTGGGTCGAGAAAATTTTCTAGATTGGAGTAGGTTGTGGGACAGATTCACTTGGGAGGAGATCCATGTGGAGTCTTATAGTAGTGGACTGAAGGAAGATAGAGATGAGGAGGACGTTTCTCTTGCTACAAAGGGAAAGGGGAAGAAGGAAATTATGGGAGGGACTTGAGTAAAGTCATATGTTATTGTTGTAATCAGTTGGGGCACCTTGCTTCTCATTGTCTGGAAAAGAAGAAAAAGAGGAAGGAACAAGAGGGGTCTGAGACAACCGATACAACAATTATGGAGGACTTTTCATCCAAGTTTGATAAGGAATTTCCTTTGGTTACTCTAGTATCCAGTGTCGGTAGTGGAGTATTTGGGGGGTGATAATAGATGGATTGTTGACAATGGAGCCTCTTATAACATGATGAGAATTTGGCAAGTATTCCTTATTATCATCGAGACAAGTCCAGGTCGACTGGTGGAGAGTGAAGGAGGTATGGCACGATCTATACGTGGAGTTGAAAGGGTTATAATATGACTCACATATGGAGGACTCCTGGAGCTTGATGGAGTTCTCTTTGTTCCATAGTTGAGGGTTAACTTGCTCTTAGTCTCATCCTTGGAGGATGCTTGATATCGTACATTGTTCAAGAGGGGAAATCTATTTATCTATAGAGAGGGAGTGGAACTGGTTGAACCACAACTGATTGGTTATTGAGTGGATAGGTTTTACATGTTGCGAGGACAACCTTCATTTTATGATTCAATGTCGGATGAAGAGTAGGAGGATCCTGAGACTGCGGTGGGACCAAGGATTCAATCTTGCATTCTAAGAGAAGAGAGGGAGTCTTTTATGAGAACCGGTAGGAGGCTTAACTAGTGTGATCTAACCAATGCTCAAGGTGGAGTGGATTCTCCTAGGAGCTTAGGGTTCAGAATAGTTTTCAGGAGGATGTCCTTTGGCTCAAGTTATGTGCAGGTGTTGAGGACGGTTCCAATTTCAGAGGGAGATCCTACTGTGAACAATGTGATGGGACCAAATGATGATGATTCCAGTGAGTACTTCCCTCACTAAGAGGGAGTGTTAGATTTTATAGCTCCGGAGGTACTCTGCATGTTTTTTCTTGTATGGAGATGTAACCTTATGTTTACACTATTAGGCACTTCACTTTGTAAATGGGTTTTTATAAAGTGGTGGATCTTTTATTAAAGTGACTTTATGACTTAAAGTGCACTTAGGTCATAAAGTGTTTTTTGTACTATAATAAATTAAGTGATTTATTTTTGAGGGAATGAATCATTTCCCTTGATCTTGTAAAGGAAAGATTAGATATTTGCCATTGGATAAGGGTCACTTTTAGATTGTAAGAGAATACCTAGGATAGTGTGCAAGACAAGAAAAAGAGAAGAAGAAGAGAGGAAGAAGATTGAGAGAGAGAGGGATATCTTGAAGAGAAAAGGGTAGAAATTGAGCACATTTCCCAAGAAGAAAGAGGGCACAAATCCCAAGAAATTTTGATGTGTAACTGAGTTCGATATTTTTTTTTTGTTTTGGAGGTCATACTGTATGAATCCATACCATCCATAAAGTCCATACAACATAGGAAAGACACAAATTTCGAGATTGATTTTCTGCATGCAAACTGAGGCACCTTGTGGTATTTTTTTTCTTGTTGTTGGCGGGGATTTTATGATGTTGTCTGCACAATACAGTTTTGGGACATTTTTTGTGTGTTGGTACAGTTGGGATGTACATGTCATACAACTCACTGAGCATAGTTTTCTAGACAACATTTCGGAGGGCATTTTTGTGGTTGTAAGTGGTTTTCTTCCGTTGAGTTTTATTATTTTCTATTGATACAACTTTCCTAAAGAAAATGAAATATCTCTCTCTCATTGGGTTTCCCCACATTGGGATTTTCCCTGGCATTGCCTAAATTTATGAGTATTTCATGGTTGAGTGATTGATGTTCATTGTTTTTATTCTACTGCTACAATGCTTAGTAATGTGTATTTTAGTTTATGCAGTTTAACAGTAAACTGGGTTATTTAAATTTAAGTCTCAAATAAAGTTTTTGCTAAGTGGGTGATATTTTTTTTATTGGGTTACCTTATATCACTGATTTTCTACAGGTGATTCAATGTAAGGTGTATTAGGTCCACTATATTATTAAATAAGGCCCACTTTGGTAGTTAGATATAATAAATAGACTTTCTAGAAGATTCATTATCTAGAATTTTCAAGGAATATAGAGAATGATATATAAAGAAGTTTAAGAAATGTATTGGAGCATATTGAAGAATATTGTTATTGTACAAAAAAGGATTTCTTGAGGAGTTTTATCATCCTGTAAGGATTAATATATGTTGTTACCCTACCTCAAGAGTTTCTCTATATCTTGTGTTCAATATCTTGGTGATTTTTTTGGGATTATTCTTGTTTATTTTGGAATTATATTTGTAGATATATTCATGCACTTAACAATTGGTATCAAATCACCTTCCTTGGCCAAATAAGGGACTTGTTTTTTTTCTTTTTTTGTAGGGAAAAAGAGGGAGGCACACTTCAGGTTCATATATGAAACATTATGAGAAGAATTTGGCAAAAAAAATTGGATATTTGAATTCCTCTTGGAAAACTACCCGATTTCAAAAAAAAAAAAAAAATCAACCGAAATGGATTCCAGAAGGCGAAGTTATGACCAATTTAAATTCGACAGTTTTTCAGGATTTTTCTAGAAAAAGTTGCATGATTTGCACATTAAATTATTTTTAAGCTTTAGTTTTTATTGAATATTTTTTCCAATATGTATTTGTATTTTACTAGAAAATATGATGGCCCAAGTCTTGAATTTTTTTTAAAAGAAGATAAGTTAGCATGAAAAGAGAATTGAAGAGGTTTGGTTAGTTTACCCTTCTAAGGTGATGCATTCATTTGGTGGGCATCACTTAAGTATACCAAAATAATGGCACTTGTTGATGAAGAATTTGAAAAAATATTCTTAGATAGGTGTTCTTATACAAAGTGTAAGGATGAAGAGAAACAAGGATTTATTTTCATGTGACAAATATGTATTACAAGTTCATGGTTGTATTCATAAAGAAAATATCATTGTTTCTATTAACCCTAGTTGCCAACAAAATTTTATCAACGTTCAGTTAGTTAATAGATTGCAAGTTTGAGTAAATAATGTTCAAAGCACACAGGTTGAGGGTGAAAATATTCAAATTGTTAAAGATTTGAAGATTACCATGGATAAATATGTGTGAATTCATATTTTTATGTTATGGATATGGGCAAAGTGGATATTGTTTTGGAATATCATTGGATAGAATCAGTGGGTACCAATAATATTAATGTGATTTTTTTTTTTTTATGTTGTGGTACAAGAAAAAGAAAATCACAATGCAGAATGTGTCTCTTAGTAAGAAATATGGGTGCACAGAGACCAACAAAGAAGTTATTTCCAAGTACGAAGTTGAATGAGAGGCATAGTCTACAGAAGGATATGAAGAAAAAAATAGGAAGGACATAATCAGAGAGCTAAGGAGGTCACTGAATCAAAGGAACAATGTGTTGCATATTTGTAGAAAAAATAATATATTCCTACAGTCGTTGTATATCACCATCCACATTGTTATCACTAGAAGTTTTTCTTAGATTGCTTTAAGAACAAGCCTAATACCCATCATAATTTGAAAAATTTAATTAATTTAAATTGGGTGGATCATCAAGAAAGAATAAGAAAGACGAAAATAGTCTGACTGTAGATCAGTGATCTACCATTGGGCATGGAGTCAAAACCACTTTGCAGATTGAAGGAAAGCAAGCTAAATATGAGGTTAAGAGTTTATATGATGATGATTAGAATAAAGGAAAGTGAATAAAATGAAGAATGTCTACTAAACATAGATCCTCTCTACAAAATAGATTGAAAAATTCTTGAACAAAAAAAATGATTAACAGGACAGCTACATCAGATCATTTGGTACTCATGGATCCATTAATCAAATGTAGTCTTTGATCCTCAAAACTTGCAATATATTCAATCAAGAAGATAACAAAATAAATGGAAAACAATGACAACAATTTGAGAAAAAACTCTCATGAATCTTTAATGGCAGAAAAATGTGATCACAAACTGGCCGTCAGGCTTACAAATAAGCAACTAAACTGCTCCTCAAGCTATTTGTAGTCTTGGATCATGAACTGAACCCCTTTCTCAACAAAAAAACTCCTATCTATAGTGTATTATTCCTTCATACTCTAAATAGGTCGAATCCCAAGTGGTTGCATTGAAAATTCTCTTTTCTCTAGGAGTTGTTACAACAAGGTGAAACAAAAAATCCACCTAGCTCCTATTTTTTTGGATCTTGACTATTGTAATAAATTCCTTTTGAAATAGGTCATGCTGCTTGATCTAGTGATGGAACACATGTCCCTCATGTCCAACTACCTCCTTCTTTTTTCAATATGACAAGAAAAAACAATAAGTAATTCGATGTGGGAAATATTATTACCATTAAGTCATTTCATTCAACATAAAATGAAAAATAGAACAATATTTCTATCGGTTGAAATAGTTTAGAATTCCAACGTCTCATTCAAACAATAAAAGCATGTAAATCTATCAGATAATGATCTGCTAAAAATATTCTAGCATTGAATCACCCCAAGAGGTGAAAAAATTAATATATTTATACCTAAACAAAGATAAATACCTCCCACTATAGATCCAACTACTACATAAACCCCAATTGCACACAAATATTTCATTTAAAATCAAATATATAGAAAAAAATTCAGAATTGCAAACAAGTTGAATATAGACAAAATCAACATCAACTTCAATTTTCTCAACTCCAACATCATCCTTGATGAGGTCGTGATTTTGCATTTTTTTTACTCAAATACATGAATATTCATTATTTTTTCTTTCATTCACAAAGATTTCAAATTAAAATCAAATATATAAACCCCAATTGCCCACAAAAATTTCATTTAAAATCAAATATATAGAAAAATCCAAATATATACAGAAAATTTCACAATTGCAAACAAGTTGAATATAGACAAAATCAACATCAACTTCAATTTTCTCAACTACAACATCAACTTCAATTTTCTCAGCGACAACATCGTCCTTATAAGGTCATGATTTTGCATATTTTTTACTCAAATACATGAGTATCAGTCATTTTTTCTTTCATTCATCCACTCTTGCTACAATCATACAACACTCTTATGCCTATCCAATGGAATTTTATGGGATTTGTACTAAAAGTAATTTAAGGAATTTTGTAATATTTCCTGCGACAAATATATAACACTTTTATGCCTATCAAATGGGATTTTATGAGATTTGTACTAAAAGTAATTTAAGGAATTTTGTAGTATTTTTCAGTATAGATTTTTTTTTATGGGACTTGTACTAAAAGTAATTTAACAAATTTTATAAGATTTTTCTAATATAGATTAATTTAAAAGATATATGTATGTGCTGCATAAAATCAAGTATTTGAGAGAGATAGTATTAAATATGAAGCTTCATCCTGCTGTTCACAGTTGTACGTTTCCAATCCTTTTAGAACCCATATTTAATAAATGAAAAATTTTCTGGGAATTTCTTATTTTCTGGAATTGGGCATAATATTTTTTTAAGTCACAAATCTCAATGCATCATGAGGTCGCATAGATACCGAGAAATATCCACATTAACACAAGAATCTAAGTCCTACCTATTCAAAGGCCAATATCAATATATGGTTAAAAGCATGTCCAAGCATCTAAGTCCTGGTTACAATATCGAAGTTTATGCTTAAGATCATCCTCTATAAATGGTGTAGAATAATTTACGTAGCAACTTATTAAATTTTCTATAGCATATGATTTATATTTTTCCTTTTAGAGTTATCATGAATATTAAATAGTAAATATTTCACACTTTTTTTTTTTTTTATAGTGTATTAATCTTCCATAAGTCATTCATTTCATGTAGCGTAGGGCTATTTATTCTTTCTGTAGCTTATTTATTTTTGTATGTTATTTAGGTTTTTTTTAATAGCCTGTTAGATTTATATTAGCTTTTCTTGTAACTTTTGTAATGTTTTTACAAGATATTGGTTTTCTATAGCTGAGTGTTTTATAGGAAAATAGTTTTTTTTATATCTTATTAGTAGTTTAATTATAATTAGTAGTTTTACAATTTTAGCATAAATTATGGTTTTAGAAAGAGGAATATATATATATATATATATAATTAATTAGAGTAAATAAGTAATCTTAGTCTTGTATATATTTTGCATAGAATCTCATAAGCACATAAGAATCTTTGGGTTGATAATTAAATGAACAAATGAATTAGATATCTACCCAATACAACTAAGACATTTAATTTGGCATCAATGTCAAGGAGATGTCAAAGGATTAAAAAGAAGATTAGTTTAGGCAAATTGTCAACCACTCCCTTTTCTATATTTCATACACATAATTCTTCATAAATAGAGCATATATGATGCATGCATAGAATTGATATTCTAAAGGAATATTTCACAATGTAGTAAGGGTCACTCTAACTACTAACACTCTTGTAAGAAAAATAATAAAAAGAGAAAAAATGTGGATACCATTTATATTTCAATCAAACTCAAATGAAGTAGTTGTAGAATCTCACCTTTAATCAGTAAGTTCCACCATTAAATATATACTCTTACCATCTATAGTAGGAACATAAGACTTATCCAGTGGACAACAAGATCCCTTAATTTTAAGAAAATATTGTAATCGAACTCGAATCTTTTTCTAAATTAGTTCCATTGGTAGAATATATGACACTAAGAGATTTGATTTTTTGGACTATCAACATGGATGAAAAAGGAGTTTTGAAATAGAAATAAAATGAAACATTTGAATTTCCTATCTGAGATTTTGAAACAGTAGTTCATATGAAAAACACTCCACCTTCTACTTTTCCTAGTTTTCATGGAATATCTATTGAAGACCTCGATATATTTCTCTTTGAATTTGATGTCTTTTGTCGCAATTATGATTATTCCTTGGATAAAAGAAGATGAAATTAATTTTTTCCACCCTTAAGGATGGAATTGTTTGTTGATTCATGGGGCTTGGAGGAACTAACATTCGAACTTGGGATGAAATATTAAAAGTATTTATGAAGAAATATCAAGAATATTGTAAGGCTAGATAATTTCAAGATTTTTTTTTCAAATGATTCAAAAAGAAGATGAAATCCTAGAATATTGTGTGTAAATATTTCAATATAATGTGTGAAGGTCCAAGAAAAACAAGTTGGATCCATATTTTCTTTGGATTATTTTGTTAAGTGGGATTTGGGATGAATGTATTGATTTTCTTACTCTCATGGGAGTTGGAGACATGTCTCAACTAACGTATGAACAATTTGGTGGTATATGTAAGTGTTACTCACAAAGTAATTCTAAACATGGTAAATTCCCATGAGACCTTATTTTTAGAGATACTAAATTAGATGGTGGAGAAGTAACTAGAGATGAAAATGGGAATTTATGAGATAAATTTAAAACTGATATTCTTAGTGTAGTATACCTAGGNTAGCTTTTATAGCTCGAGAGGTACTCCACATGTTTTGTCTTGTATGCAGATGTAACCTTATGTTTACACTACTAGAAACTTGACTTTGTAAATGGGTTTTTATAAAGTTGTGGATCTTTTATTAAAGTTATTTTTTGTAACGTACCTTTTATTATATTGTTAAAGTGACTTTATGACTTAAAGTGCACTTAAGTCATAAAGTTTTTTTCGTACTTTAATAATTTAAGTGATTTATTTTGGAGGGAATGAATCATGTCCCTTGATCTTGTAAAGGAAATATTAGATCCTGGTCATTGGATTTAGGGATGGAGAAGGTGAAGGGTGACTTTCAGATTATAAGAGAATACCTAGGGTAGTGTGCAAGACAAGAAGTGAAGAAAAAGAGAGGAAGAATATTGAGAGAGAGAGAGAGAGAGATAGCTTGAAGAGAAAAGCGTAGAAACTGAGCACATTTCCCAAGAAGAAAGAGGGCACAAATCCCAAGACATTTTGTTGTGTAACTGAGTAGGAGCTTGTTATCCTCGATTTCTAGGGATAACTAGGAGATCATGTCTTGAGGCCCACAGGTCCTAGACATGGAGTACTAAGAGAAGGATTGAACTGAGCATGGCCTTGGAGGTCCCATCTTTCTTCTTCTTCATCAAACTTGTCCTGTCACTAGCAACATCCATCACCTTCGTCTTGGACTTGTATCAGAGAAGACTCTTGCTCCATGAGGTAGTTGGTCCAGGTATCATGGTATGTGTCATATTTGATCATTATAACCTTTAGATATATGCCTCAAATTCCTTTTATTTCTACTGACAGCTTGGATCTTACACTAACCCACTTGACCATGGTTGGGGGGAATGATAGGGTACCCTAGCAAGCTTGTACCCATAGGTTTTGGTTTGCCACCAGGGGGGATTTTGAAGGGCCATTGTCCACTTCCATCATGTCACCACTCTTACATCTTATCTCCCACTCATCTGCCCCATTCCCTTAGTTCGGACATTAGGATGATCTGTTTGTGGGGTTACACCTTATCTCATAAGAAGAAGGGGCTAAAGGCCTAGAAGGTAAAAGCAACTAGTAGAAGATAAAAGTCATAAAAAATGAAACCTAGAGATGCCTCGCATAGGGATCCTCGAGAAGGCAATAAAAATCCTTTCAACATGTAATGAGAGGGACCCAAAGAAAAATAACAAAACAAGACCTAGCCAAGAGGATGGGGGGTCTCATCACTAGCCAACCCATTATGTTCATGGGTACCTAGCAGTATGGCATTGCCATTATTTGGTTACCACACCAGGGTAGTGACCTTTGGTTGCATGGCCAAGGGAAAGGGGGTCTCATCACGAGCTAGCGTTATCATTTTTGTGAAAGTGCTTGTGGGTAACACTGTCAACTCTAGTCACCACACCAAGGCAATGTCCTCTAGTTATTCCTTGAAATAAATAAGAAAAAGCAATAAAAAAAAAGAAAGAATAAACGTAATAAAGGGCTTGGAAACAATTTCATCCATGACAGGCATAGCTCACCTTCTACAAAGGCACCCATGGATAATATCACCCTTGTCCTTCACTCTACCTGTATGTCTGGACAACCTTTGACCACATCATCTCGTGTTACATGGCTTGGATGATATCCTCTAGCAACTTTCCTTTTCTTATGGATGCTGGCCCAATAGGGCATTTTGTCTTTTTCTTTGACTTTGTATAGTAGGTCATTGTAATGTCTTTGAGCTATTGGATGATATATTAGGGGTTTTATGCATGCGTTTGATAAAATTAATGACGAAATATGATTGAGATTTCGATGATCCCTATAACTAATGAGCCCATGGAGGGCAAATTTTTTGATGTGTAGGATCATGCCCAATGGACAGGTACTAGTTGGACCGATACACATGGCGAGATGATTAGTTCGGACCTCCATGGGGCTGAAGAGCCCATCAGATGGTTGTTGGGACCCCATCAGGGGCAGAGACAAGACAGTGATTGGTCGAGCCTTTGCACAAGAGAAGAAGGAGGACGTTTTCATCCAGGACACCTTAACTGAGCCCAGCCTAGGGGGGTTGACCCACTATAGGTGGAATGTGCCCCTTTTGATTCCCCAGAACATCATCTAGGAGCCATGAAATCACCTCCACTATATGGCATCTTGATAGAGCACTTTGGCAGGTGTGGCAGAGTTTGGAGGCCCAAGGAGGGCCAATGTTTGTCATCTTGTGTTGAATTTTTCCTAAAAAGGGCCAACGTCTCCCTCAGAGGAGCTTGACATCCTGTTTGTTGCTCATTTAGGCTTTCATTTAACAATTTAATGTAAAACAGTATGATTTTTGGTTTATAGCCTTGTCGGTTATTTTTAATGACCTAAAATTAATTAAAAGGTCATGATACACTATATATTGAGGATGTTTTCCCCTCATTTGAACATAACACAATCACTCACACTTGTGAGGTCTGATTTTTGCACCCTTATTGGGTATTTGGTCTTTAAAATTGAGGCACACTTGTTGATGGGAGGCTTTTCTTGGCATATTATGGAATTTATCTTGAGAAAGGTTTACAACTAGGGTTTGCAGATGCTTTTCTTCATGATATGTAAGTGTTTTTCCTGCAAAACTTCTTGATTGAATGGTTGTAGGTTAGTAATTCTTGCATTTACTTATAAAATTTTTGATTTAAAAACCCTAGGTGACAAGCACACAAGTAGGTCCTTGTCATATGTCCCCTTAGAGAGAAATATTCATCCATTGAAGGAGGAAGATAGAGCCTAGCCTTTGCTACACTCATTTAACTTTTTCCCTTAAGCTAGTTTTGATTTCAAAGGTTAAAAGGAGGGTGATATCCTAGGCCTAGGTTATCTACACCTAGGGTCGTCCATCTTTTAGGGTTTAGTGATAGAGCCTTGTCTTTACAACACTCTCCCTCATCAAATCCTCTTGTTTTAACTCTTTTCTTATGCTAGTTGTTTTCCAAGTTTGACCTAAAGAAGGAGGAAAGAGCATGAGGCCTTTCTTAAGCAACACCAGAGTGAGCTTTTTTCCCCTAGGGTTTTGATTCTAGGGCCCTGCCATTGCAGCACTCTAGAACCCTTCCCTCTCGTCTTTAGCCTGTTACCCCTTCAATCTTGTGTCCTCTCCTTTATTGACTCCATATACCCTTAGGAACTGATCTTAGGCACACAATGTTGAGGTCATAGTGTCCAAAACAAACTCTTAAAACTTTAATTCTTGAAACCCTAACTAACAAACTAACCCTAATTAAGGCTAACATCACACTTGGTTATCTCATCTTGACGCAACACTTGTCTTCTATAAGAAATTGGATGATGATCTAAAGCATTTATTGAGTAAAGTGTTGGTTGGATACATTGTTGGCTTGATCATCTTGATAGTTATTGATGAATTGATGCTTTTTCCATAGCTAATTGATAAAATGTTGACCTCATTGATATTTATTGTTTTTACATTGCTTAATAATTGATATCAAATAGTCATATCAAGTATTAACCCATTGAATTATAGCCTGCATATATTCTTATTATTGTCTTGTTTGGGGTAGGTGTTCGCTTTGGGCATACACTTATTTATTGGTTGATTAGTTGGACCTTCTGATCTTGGTGGTAACCTATGAGGAGGAAACTTTAAACTTGACTTTATACCTTAGCCTCTTCAAAACCCTAGGTTGTCGGGGACGTATCCCCTGGGTTAACCTCCCTAAACAGAAAAAACCTCCCCATTGAGGTGACATTGGGTGGGGAAGGTTCCTATTACGCCAGTTTGGCCTCAATTCTCTAGCCATTTGACCTAGCTACAAATTGTGCGATAACATTTTGGTGCCGTTGCCAGGGAACACTGAGTCAATTCTCCTCAAACAACAAACCTTTTTGGTAACCCTTGCCTTAGAGCCTTATCTTACAAGATTACTTGGTGACTCCACTAGGGTTTTTTCCGTTTTCTTTGATGATTTCAAGTAAATCATCTGGAAGCTCCACAAATAGCAAATGACAACTCGTAGTGGGCATTAGTATATACTTTCATCTACTACTATAACCTCCACAAATCCTGTCAACCCTGTAAGTTCTCCCAAATGGTCTCATAAAGAACTTTTTGGTCCTTTAAGCTTACTTAACACCCAAGGGGGGTTACATGATCTACCCAAGAAGGTCGAGTCCTTGATACTGAAGTTCTCAGGGGAAGATGGATCCTATGGAAACTCTCATTGGACTGACTTGTTAGAAAAAACAGGACCGCAGAGCAATAAAATAAAACAAATGCATAAACAAAAACACAGAAGACACAC
>JASDQU010220411.1:7818-17839 GCA_032191745.1 Picea mariana
CACTCTGTTCTAACTTCATACTTTGGGGGGCTCTCTGTTACACATTATTTTCATCATCCCTATGATCGTTAATGATGTAAACCTGTCTGTTACCTTCAGAGGGGTCAGTGGCCTGAGTTCCTGAAGAGAGAAGGGAGAAGAACTTTTCCTGAGAAAAGAAGTTGCATTTTCCTATTTAAAAACCTTATAAAAAAGGAAGTTCGCAGGTTTCTATATAGGCAGGATGTGAGAATGACCCATTCTCGTAGGTTGCACTATAGCTAGGGTGCAAGGTGTTTGCAGGTTTCTCTATAGCTAGGGTGCGAGAATGCCTTCACGTGGGAAACATGAGCGTTTTCTCGAATCTTCTAGAAGGAGAAACTTCTATGGTGAGGTGGCATCCGAATGGTTTGGATCTTACTCACTTTCATGATTTAGTGAGATCATCCTAACCTCCTCACCTTATCCTCTTCAACTTATAAAAGGAGAGGAATTCTCATGGAGAAAGTTAGCTTTTGTTAGCTTGGGTTAGCTTTGTTGGTTCTTGAGCTTGTTAGCTTTGGTTGGCTTGGAATTATTAGCTTGGTTGGAGTGGCTTTGAGATTTGCTTTGTCAAGATAGATTGTGAATATCATCAGATCTATGCTCTCAGAATTCTTGGAGTCAAAGTGTGTGGGGAACGAAGGATAGTTGGAAGGGACCTTAGGACATCAAGGCAACGATTGTAATCTCTCTTTCCTATTTAATATGATTCAGTAATATGATTTTTTCCCATAAAGCTAGTTCCACTTTATTGTATAACTCCTTGATCATATACATAGATTCACTATTGAATAGATTGTGCTTTATTCACTCCACTTGGTTTGTATTGTTTCGGTCTTGACTGTACGAGAGCATTGGAGCGAAGCGGGAGCAACAAAGACCAAAGGAAGCGTTAATAAGGTATGTTCCTTGTTCTTGCCTCTTATTTAATTCAATGGTTAGAATCTAGGGAAAGAGTCATATTCTGTCTTGCTTTGTTATAGATCTAGGTGGATCTAGGGAGATCGGTTTGTGTCCACACTTATGGATTTATCCAATAACACATATATGTGAAAAGCTCCCACTCAGTTCTCTCCATATCATACTTTAGATATCTTTAAATACTAAACTATGCCAAAATGGAAGCAACAAGTTTGAGATTCTCGTTGAAACCCAAATTTTGGATACAACCATTATAGAAAATAATGTAGAATCTATTTTCCTACGCAAGTATGTGGGTAAGCGTTGATATTACATGCCATAGGGAGCGCTATGGGAAAACCAAGGAAATCGTTGTTGCGAAAGAACTGGCAAAGGAAACGGGCTCATCAGCGAGGATGATAGAGGTAATATGAACCTCATGGGAGATGTGGGATCATGAAATGGAACAACTAGAAACAACAAGGATAGTTGGGAATGGTGTTGTTGAATTGTTCTACATTTTAGTTTTTTTCATCGAAATTTGGCGACATGAATCTGTGCGAAATCATGATTTTTTGTTGTTTAAATTGTATTTTTGAATGCAGAAATAGCTTCAGCGTGATGAAAAACCTATAGAACACTTGAATTAAACAAAATTAACCATTAAAATATGCATATCCAACCATTTCTGGCCATATTTCAGGTAAATATGCTTGAAAAATATCACCAGAAAAAATCCAAAACTTAGAACATTTAGACTACGACATTGGGAATTGGTCGCAATTAGAAACACCCTTAATTAGAGAGAGTGGGGATATGAAATGTCATGGCTAGTAATAGTTGAACAACCATGTATGGATAATGGAAATAGCCAAATAATCCAGTCAGCAATGATCAGTAAAATTCGGCTTGGACTCAGTAAGCACTAGTAAAATATGACTCATTAAATCCAAGCCTTCCATTCACTTCAGTGAATACGATGAAGAGTATGTCAGTATATTCTTTCTTATATGCATGATTTGATTATTATACATGTCATCAGACATGGTATATAGCATTCATTCACCATTGAATGCCTATTAGTTTGTTAGTTTACCCAAATAAATTTGCATCTTCCCTAGTTTCACATTAGGTATTGAATTTTATTATTTTTATGAAATATTTGAATCAATTTATTTATCATACCATTGGTTGAGTCTTATTATGAAAAAAACAATGAAATTCTTGGGATGTTCCATCTATTTCAAATATTTATTTACCTTGGCATTTGGCAAGGTCATTGAAAATTAGTAACTAAAACTGACACTCTGCTTCAACGGTCCCTACAGGTTTTCAGGAAGTGCAAGCTTGTAGCATGTTGTAGGTTTTCTAGAAGTGAAAGCTTGCAGGTTATCAATAAGGGTCGTCCACACGACATGCTGCATGGATCCATCGATTCATTCTTCTGCACATTCACACAACTGATCAAATGTCTGATAATTCATGGATCAAAGCATAATTACAAGTTACACGACATGCTGAATGGAGCCATCGATTCATGCTTCTGCACATTCACACCATTTATCAAATGTATGATAATTCATAGATCGAATCAGAGTTACAAGTTACAAGCTACTGCAGTCGATGCACTGCAACATAATTATCGATTAATGCAGTGGATAGATCATCCCGCAATAGAGTGTGGAAACCTACATGCACATTTCTTCCATCCTCCTTTGCATGATGCCACCAAACACTGAGACTCTAGTTGTTCATATATTTCTCTCACCAAGATTGTAACTGGCATTGATTTCAACTCTGGAGGGTTGATTCTCTCTCAAGCACATTTCACATCTTTAGGATGAGCTCACCTTCAAAATTGTTTTTCCACGAAATACTGATTTTCTTTGGCCTAACATTCTTCTTTTAACGGATTTGAATCATTTGAGTTGGATATGGGGCAGAGGCAAATATTGTTAAGAAATTAATGGTGATCGAGGGAGCTCGAAAAACTGGAGAAAATGTTGAATATGCCAACGAATTTCCCTGATTCGGTAGATATGAGAATATTTAGTGGAGCCTAGTGTAGTAGTTTGTTCAACCAAATATACCAATTTGGTATGAACACACAAGTTTAGAAAATAGTTATGTAAGTAATCTAATTTTGTTCATTATTGATGTAAGCTTGTAGAGGCATAAAGGGGAATTGAGGAAATAATGTAAGCACCAGGAGGTGGATGTGTGACAGCCTGAAAGGCTACTGTAATCTCCATGATCTGAATAATAAGATAACTGATACCTATTCTTGGTGGATGTAGCCCAACGTTTGGGTGAACCACGTAAATCTCTCTGTTTTTAAATCTGTGTGACTGTGCTTGGATTATGATATTTGTGTTTCCGCATTTACAAATACAACAAGTGGTATCAAAGATGAGTTGGAAGCCGAGCTGGAAGCCGCTAAAAACAAGAAACATTGATAGGGTGTCGAGCAATGTCATCTTTTTCAAGGGAGAGTTGATTTTCACATCAGTGTCTAGCTACCATTTCGAAGGGAGCGGTGATGGTGGATCAGTGCTGGGCAACAATTCTAGGGGGAGCGTCGATCAGAAATAGTGTTGGGATCCATTCTTAGAGGTAGTGTCGATCGCAAATCAACGCCCACCTTTCCTACCAAAGGGAGCATCGATCTAGAGGGTGGGCTTGAAATTTTCCCATGATCTGGAATCAACGTTGGGCTCTTACCATAAGGGGTGCGCTGGGTATGGTAAATATTTGCTAATATTTTATGCATAGAATGTGAATTCAGGATGAAGTAAAAAGGTTTTTTTAATGAAATAAAGGTATAAAGTGAAAAAGTAAAGGTGAATTTTGTTTTTGGTAAAAGGTTTTCTTTATTAAAATTTTTATTAAACCTTGTGAAGTTTATATCATTATTCCTCCACGTTATTTTTAAAAGGCCTTGGTTATTATAAGCAGTGGTGTTTTGGAATTTTTTCTTCTTCTAATGGCAAAAACTCAAAGTGCTAAATTTGAAATCGAGAAGTTCAATGGCAAGAACAATTTCGAGATCTGGAAGGTGAAGATGCACGATCTGCTCGTGTAGCAAGGCATGGTGAAGGTGCTTTTGGGAAAATCAAAGCAACCTACGACCATAACAAATGAAGACTGGGATGAGATCAATGTGAGAAAATTGAGTGCCATATGTCTGTGTTTGGATGATGATGTTCTGTTCAATATTGTTACAGAGAAGACAACAACCGGTTTATGGACGAAGCTGGAAAGCTTGTATATGACGAAACCCTTAACGAACATGATCTTCCTGAAAAGGAAATTGTACAGTTTGTGCATGAAGTAAGGTACAAAAATAGTTGATCATTTAAATACTTTTAATACTCTTTTAGTCCAGTTAGATAGCATGGGAGTGAAGTTTGAATCTGAAGATAAGACAATTACATTATTGTGTTCTTTTCCCGCGTCATGGGATCACTTTGTTACCTCTATTAGTTTCATCACAACAAAAAGTATTGAGTTTGATGTTATTGTTGGGCTTTATTGTTTGAGGAAACAAGGAAGAAAACCAATTCAGAAACCTCTACATATGAGGCGATGATAGTCAGAGGCAGACCTAAAGAAAGAGGACAGGGTCAGAGGGATTTCTCTCGGTCAAAGTTGAAGGGCAGAAAGAGCAAGCTTAAGTGTTGGTTTTGTGGAAAATCTGGACACCTAAAGAAGGACTATTGGAAGCGACAACAAGCCTCCAAAGAAGATCCTCCAAAATAAATGAAGGAAGCGAACGCAACTAAAACAGGTTTAGCAATAGGTTCAGGTATGACTGATGAAGTTTTATCAATTAGTATTGGTTCATGTCATGATCAACAGTGGTTATTAGATTCTGGTGCTTCAAATCATATGTGTCTTCATAGACACTAGTTTGTTACTTACCAGTCTATAGATGATGGAATAGTTTACATGGGAAACGAGATCTCGTGTAAAGTTGTGGGAATTGGTAGCATTAGAATTAAGATGTTTGATGGAACTGTTAAAATAATAACTGATGTGAGACATGTACCTAAGCTTAGGAAGAACCTAATTTATTTGGTAGTCTTAGACACTGGAGGATATAAGAGTATTGTTCGAGGTGGAGTTATGAAAGTCTACAAAAGGAATCCTACTGGTTATGAAAGCGGAGAAGGTTGGTAACATGTTTTTGTTAGAAGGAAGAACTGAGTCAGTTCATGTGATAGTGGTATCTGAGAAAGACAATGAAATTTAAAACCGGAAGACAGACTAGTGAGGGAATCCTTGACTATATCCATTATGATGTTTGGGGACCATCCCCTACTATTTCATATGGAGGATCATCATACTTTGTTACTTTTATAGATGATTTCTCTAGGAAGGTGTGGATCTATATGTTGAAAACTAAGGCTGGTGTATTTACAACTTTCAAGCAGTTTAGAGCTTTAGTGGAAAAGAGCACTGGTAGATCCATTAAATGTTTAAGAACTGATAATGGTGGTGAATTTACGTCAATTTAATTTGAGAACTATTGCAAGGATTTAGGGATTGATAGGCATAAAACTACTTCCTATACTCCTCTACAAAATGGAGTTGTTGAACGCATGAACATGAATCCTGTAGAGAGAGCAAGGAGTATGCTTAGTTATGCCAACTTGCAGCAAGAAATATGGGAAGAAGCAATAACTACAACATGTTATCTGGTGAATAGATCACCATCAACAACAATAGAGTACATGATTCTTCAAGAGGTATGGAAAGGTCACCCTTGTAATTATTCTAATCTTAAAGTTTTTGGTTGTGAAGCCTATGCTTTNGTGGATCTATATGTTGAAAACTAAGGCTGATGTATTTACAACTTTCAAGCAGTTTAGATCTTTAGTGGAAAAGAGCACTGGTAGAACCATTAAATGTTTAAGAACTGATAATGGTGGTGAATTTACATCAATGTAATTTGAGAACTATTGCAAGGATTTAGGGATTGATATGCATAAAACTACTTCCTATACTCCTCTGCAAAATGGAGTTGTTGAACGCATGAACATGAATCTTGTAGAGAGAGCAAGGAGTATGCTTAGTTATGCAAACTTGCAGCAAGAACTATGGGAAGAAGCAATAACTACAACATGTTATCTGGTGAATCGATCACCATCAACAACAATAGAGTACATGATTCTTCAAGAGGTATGGAAAGGTCACCCTTGTAATTATTCTAATCTTAAAGTTTTTGGTTGTGAAGCCTATGCTTTAATTCTGAAACATCAACGTTCTAAATTAGATCCAAAATAAATAAGGRTTATCTTTGTTGCATATGGTGATGGTATTAAGGGGTATAGGTTGTGGGATCCTACTTCCCACAAGATCACCATTAATAGAGATGTAATATTTGACGAATCATCTCTCATCAAATCAGATGTAGATGTTCAAATGAAACAGGAAGAAGTACCTAAGTATCAACAGATTCAGTTTGAAACCAGTTCAAATACTGATGAAAGTGAACATGAACAAGTTTCTGAAGATGTTCATGAAGAGTTTCATGAAGAGGAAGACATGGTTGATGATAACAATCAACATATTGTGGATGAACCACAAACTTCCCTAAGGAGATCTACACAGGTCAAAGTTCCTCCAAGAAGGTATGGTGATTTCGTTTCGTCGGTTTCTTTAAGTACTAATGATGATGAACCTTCGTGCTATTAGGAAGTTGTGAAGGGTTATAACAATTTTAAATGGAAAGAAGAAATGAAGGATGAAATGAAGGCATTAGAGAGGAATGCCACATGGGACCTGGTAGAACTTCCAAGAGACAAGAAAAATGTAGGTTGCAAGTGGGTCTACAAGCTGAAGAAGGGTGTTGATGATAAGGTGGAAAGGTACAAAGCAAGGCTGGTTGCGAAAGAATATTCTGAGAAAGAAGGTATTGACTCTCATGAGATTTTTTCACCAATTGTTAACATTGTTTCAATTCGAAGTGTGTTAGCATTGGTTTCTTTACTTGATTTGGAGTTGGAGCAGCTAGATGTTAAAACTACCTTCTTACATGGAGATTTGGATGAGGAAATTTAAATGGAACAATATGAAGAGTTCATTCAGAATCACAACAAGAAGTTTGTTTGCAGGCTTAAGAAATCATTGTATGGTCTGAGGCAGTTGCCTAGACAATGGTACAAGAAATTTGACTCTTTCATGGTGATCCAGAATTATACAAGGAGTGAGTACGATCATTGTGTCTACTTTAATAAATTGAATAATGGCATATTAATTATCTTAGTAATGTATGTTGACGATATGTTTTTAGCAAGAAAAAGCATAACTGAGATCAACAGGTTAAAGGATCAGATGGCTAGGACGTTCGATATGAAAGATCTAGGAGCAATAAGGCAGATTTTGGGCATGGAGATATTCAGAGATAGGAGGAATGGTAAGTTTTGGTTGTCACAGCAAAAGTATATTGAAAATATACTTTTGAGGTTTGGTATGAACGATGTGAAACCAGTTTCAGTCCTTTTTTCTTACCATTTTAAGATTTCTTCAAGTTCATGTCCTAGTACAAAAGAAGAAAAGGAATATATGTCTCAGATACCATATGCTAATGCAATAGGAAGTCTAATGTATGAGATGGTTAGTACAAGGCTGGACATTTCACATGCAGTTGGGGTTGTCAGCAGATATATGGAAAATCCAGGTAAAGAGCATTGGGCAGCAGTGAAATGGGTGTTTCAGTATTTGAGGGGCACAAGTGATTATTGTATCACCTATAACAGAGGTTGTGAGTTAGTCTGTGGATATGTTGATCCTAATTTTGGAGGTGATTTGGACAAGAGAAGGTCGACTTCAGGGTATGTCTTTACTCTTGCAGGTGGATCTATTAGTTGGATGTCAAAGCTACAAAACATTGTTGCTTTATCCACTACATAAGCATAATGCATAGCTGCTTCACATGCTTTCAAAGAGGCAGTTTGGTTGAAAGGTTTGTTTGGTCAGTTTGGAAGGATGCAAGACAAAGTAAAGTTACTTTGTGATAGCCAAAGTGATATTCATTTGGCTAAGAATCCATTCAATCACAGTAAAACAAAACATATACCTATCAAGTACCATTTTGTAAGACAGGTCATTGATGAAGGTGGAGTCTCTCTTGAGAAAGTGCATACAAAAGAGAACTACGCAGACATGTTCACAAAACCAGTAATGTTAGAGAAGCTACGATGGTGCTTGGCTTCTCTTGGCTTGCATAAAAGGTGATGAACAAAGGAAGGAGAAAGGTATCAGGTTAATTGTTGTCAAGGTGGAGATTGTTGAATATGCCAACGGATTTCCCAGATTCGGTAGATATGAGAAGATTTAGTGGAGGCTATTTTGTAGTAGTCTGTTCAACCAAATCTACCAATTTGGTATGAACACACAAGTTTAAAAAATAGTTATGTAACTAATCTAATTATGTTCATTATTGATGTAAGCCCATAGAGGCATAAAGGGGAATTGAGGAAATAGTGTAAGCACCAGGAGGTGGATGTGTGTTACCTCTTCTTGGTGGACATAGCCCAACATTTGGGTGAACCATGTAAATCTCTGTTTTTTTAATTCTGTGTGACTGTGCTTGGATTATGATATTTGTGTTTCCACATTTACAAATACAGCAGAAACAAACACCAAATTATGAAACAACACTTATGTTATATCTATTATCCATTATAAACTTTGGTGCATTTGAATGATGTGTGCATGGTGAGTTGCTAAATAGAATCTATCAACTACATGTAATTCAATTAGTTAATTATGAAATTTCCCTACTTATCTATATATATCAGGTGTGACATGTCTTTGGGGTGAGAATGCCAAATTGTAGAGTGATCCATGTTTGATACAAGAGAAACACAAAAGATAACATATTTATTCGTCTGATCACATGCACTTGCAATACCCATAGCAGGTTTCCATGCCACTACTTCTGAAAAATTCATGTGTTTTTCACTTCCAACAAAGAAGTCGCACATTTATTCGTCTAATCATTGGCACTTGCAATACCCATAGCAGGTTTCCATGCCACTGCTTCTGAATAATACATGTGTTTTTCATTTCCAACAAAGGATTCATAGATCTACTATAAATTATTTCAACTTCTTCAGCCATTGTGAATTATTTAATTTTCTTCCAGAGCCAATTTGTGGTGGGATTTATTACGCGTTAAATTGAATTTGAGCAGGTGCAGGCCGCTGGAATTGGTGAATATGGTGAGAATGATGCAGTTCAACAAGAAAAACACATATAGAATGAATTACGTACCCACGAAACGGTGGATGCCACAAAGTGTTGAAGCCAAGGAAACAATGGTCAATACAAACGAAGTAGAATCCACGATCAAGCACTAGAGGCACTGAGTCTTGAAATCGAGATAATTTGAAACTTTGATGAGTTATGTTCTACCTAGAAATAAGGCGAAGAGAAGGTTACAATCCTTTTTAGTCCTTGGTGATTTTTTTATTTTTTTTAATTAGTTTAGGCCCTTTGAAAAAAATTTATTTTTTTTCCAAAGTTATTATTAAATTACATATATCAAAACTATTACAGAAGGTGCCATTTAATAAAATCAAATAATGTTTTAGAGATATAACATCAACATGACAGAGCCACATCAACATCACATACATATACTATGACAAGTAATACTTCTATGTAGTCTTGTTGATTAAAAAACAGTTTCACCTCGCACGCTATTTCTATTTATACTAAAAGTTCAACAAATTATTTATTTAGACAAATTTAATAAATTATAATAAAATTTAAAATTGTTTTTTATGAGTTAAAACTTATCATGTTTAAAGTGAAAATTTATTTTTACAAACCTATCAACATGTAATTACTGGAAAAGTTTATACCTATTGGAACTGAGCACATTTGATTATTAACTCTAATTTTAAGGCTAGCAATTTAAGGCTCTGGCATATTCTTAGTAGTCCTTCTAAATTTAATTTTTCACATTTACTTAATCATGTTAAGAAATTACTATGTAACCATGTCATTACCATGTTTAGACTTATTTGACATTAAATATTTACTTCATTATTAACTTTTATCCTTTACAACATCAAATTTATACATTTCT
>JASDQU010220412.1:15741-33629 GCA_032191745.1 Picea mariana
TCTGAGGAGGATCTTCTATGGCCTTAAGCAATTTCTCCCTTTGAGAAGGGATCTTCAAAAGTTCCAAAACTGGAACCAACATTTTGGCATTACTTAACCAACCACCTAAGTCAATATTCAAATCTGATTTAACATGCACATTTGACTTAGGAGGAATTGGAGATACCTTGGGAACACTAGTTTGACCTTTATCTTGATCTTTATTTCCATTCCTTTGGTATGTAATGCCTCTATACTTATCCATTTCTAAAATTTGTTGGGGTGTGGGCTTGGGCCCAAATTTTTATGTTGCCTTATCAACAACATTATTCATGTAGCTTGCACTACTCTCTTTTTCAGCAAAATCCATCCAATCATACATGCCAACATTGTATTTCCTACCACACATGTTAACTTGTTCATTTCCATGATTTCCATAATCATCATCATAATAACCTTCAAGAAAAATTGGGCAACTTACTTCCTCATGAAACTCACCACAAGGCTTTCAATAAGGTATGGCTTGATGATATACCAATTTGGTGGAGTCAAAAGGATTAGGTGGCCTCTGATCTTGTGAAATAGGTCTCTTGGGCCATTTGTCATTTGGCTTATGATGTTGTCTATTGTTTTGAGATCTCTCCATAATAATCAACCTATTTTGCAAAGAATTGATCTGATTGGCATGGTTTATTTCCATTTGCTTAATTAGTTGAGTCAATTCTTTAATTCAATCACTATAAGACTCTTGACCCTAAACTTTCTTCTTCTTTTCATCATTTACCTTTGAAGAAGAATCTCTTGTAAAACCAAGAATGTTGGATTTCCTAGCATCTTGCATATTCCTATCAATTTTTATAGCTAGAGCTTATGTTGTCTTTAGATCTTGAGGATCCTTATCCCTTAAGGCATACCTCATTTGTCCTTCAAATGCTTCCATATAATAAATCAATATTGCATCTTTTGAAGGATTTATGTCATCATGGAGACTCTTCACCAAGTTATCAAACTTTGTGTTAAACTCTTCCACAGTCTTATTTTCTTTTTTATGACTAGAAGTAATGACAACTAACTGGAATCTGTTTTCCTTTTGGTCACCCCATATTTTATTAAATTCAACCAAGATTTCATCAAGGGTGCTAAACTTGTCTAGATCAAATTCAATAAACCATTCAACAACATCTCCTTCTAGTGACTACACAAATAAAGTCATATTCACATCCTCTTAATCATGACCCCTACAATACGTCATGACACATAGATTAAAGTTGAGGATGTGTGAATGTGCACTGATTGCATTATTCCCCTAAAAACAAGGAAGCTTCTCTATGGCTTTATCTGGGATGGCGTGAGGAGATCCTTGGATGGATGAAAAATTCAAAGGACTCAAAAAGGAACTCATGATTACGTTAGGATTATTAGTGGGAGTATTAACAATTTGTTGATTATTAGTTTGGAACAAGAATTGGATATCAGTGAGTTCTTCTTCTCCAAGAATTTCAAGTAGCCTTCTAGGGGCAAGCCAATTTGGCATCCTCCTATAAACCTTTTCAGGTTCAGGAAAAGAATAAATGACTCCTTGTGAAATGCTCCTAGTACTACACTTGACAGATTTGTTCAATGGAGTCTCCACTTGGAAAAGAAGGAAACAAAATCAACCAATGCAAGTTCAAAGAATTTTAGGGACTAAAGTTTATTGTTTAGTTCTTAAAAAAAATAAGTTAAGTTGTTTAGACCAAGGATAAAATATTTATCCCCGACAACGACGCCAGAGATGTTGCTATCCTTATACACACTTGCAAACATGAGCTAATTCATACTCACTTAGTGTGTCCTTGGAGGCACAATGCCTAGGTTCAAAGCCCACGTTGTCACTTTGACTTGAACCTCTTCCGTCTAGGCTTACTCCTAGGGAAGCCAAGGGGGGTAGACCCTAGTTACTAGATGAGATTAAAAATTAAGTTCTAGGAGTTGGTTTTAATTAGCTTAAAAGGTTGGGGGAAAGATGTAGCCTATAATGCAAAGGCAACAATGCAATGTGCAACAATTCAATATGACAAGGAAAACCTTTTCCTAGGACAACTAAAACTAGTGCCTAAGATTGGGCAAGGGGTCAACTAAAGTTTGAGGGAGGTTGATTACAAAGATTACACAATGTTACAAAAGAGTGATCTACTTCACAACAATATTAGATACAAAGATTTACAACTAAATACAAGATGAATAGATGATACAACTATAAACAAAAGATATAAAACAAGATACAATGATTTACAAAGATACTAACTGAATTGCTTGTATGTGCAGGAAATTAAATATCCTCAAAGGGGAACATTCATAAACACATCAAGCCTATCATGCTCAACAATAGACCGTCTCCCAAAGGGATGCACTACTCTATGTGACCTCTTTCAATGGAAAACAAGATCACACAAGATCCAACAAGGAAGTGCCTCCAAAGGATGCACAACTTCTTGAGGGACCAAACAAGATAGAAACACACCACTTGACATAAAATGAAATGATTTAAAGGGAAAATGTCCAAAGCCAACTAAAGACTACTTAGAGATTGATCCACAACACATAAATTAAACTTGCATAAAGTATACATGTGAAAGTAAAGTTGCTTGCAAGATAGTTAAGTGCCAACCACAAGTGATGAACCAAGTTAAAACCCAAAGTTAAAGTGGATTAAGGAGTTGATTAAGAGTTATTAGGTGTAGAGTGACTCATAGATAAGTGCCAACCCAATACTCCCCCCACTTGTACCAAATAACTGTTGGGTGCTCAAGAAGTATGGCAACAAGGCATACCCTAGCTCCATAGGTCAGCCCAAGGGAAAAAAGTATTCCCGGAAAGGACGTTGAGCGCCACGAGACCGTCCCCGACCTATCACCTTTCGTTGGTTTCTCTAGTCCTCATTTAAATGGAAAAGTTGGGTCACTAGAGGTGTCATATTAAGTCTAGTTGATTATTAGGCCTATGGACTAAGCTAATTTTAGTGTATAGGTGTGTAAAAGTGAGATTTACTTGCCCAAAAAGTGTGAAAAAGTGCCAAAACCGAAATATTAAAGGCTACCAAAATGAAGTTCTAAACCATAAAATTATTACTTGAAAATCATGTAAAGAACTTGAAAGAACTTTCTGAAATGAAAATAGATTGCTTTACAGCATTTACATGCCCATATTTTCTTGCAAATTAAAAAGATAAGTTCTCATGAACCAAAACTTGCAAGTAAAGAAATATCAAAACATAAGGTTAACCCTATGCCTCCATGGGCTTAAACTAGCATTAGTGGTGTGAGATATACTTCTAGATGATTTTAATCCATTAAGCACAACACATTAGAAATATATGACTAAGCTAGACTTACGATTTTGGGGGTTGTCTATGTCAATTTCACATCCAAGGTGTAGGCAACTAAAGAATGAAAGAAAAACTTGAAAGTAAAAAAATGAAATACAAACCACTCACAATGGCACAAGGTTGAGGCAAGCCTTCCTATTTTGTGCCAATTGGGATTGGAAAATAAATAATCTAAACTAGAGAAACCTAGCCACACAACCTTGTCCTAATGACAAGTGGGGCAAATAATGAAAAAACAATACAGAAAATTAAAAGAGAATGCAAGCCACTTGGGGACCCCCTTTGGGCTTGCTACAATGCTTAGAAAGAAGAAGAAATGGTTGGGTGTTGTTACCCAATAAAAGGAGGGGTCCTTTGTGTGTTTTATGGCTGAAAATGGGTAGCATTTACCCTTGACTGGGCGAGAACCTGCAAAAACTAGTAAGTTATTGCTTGCTGGAAATGTTGCAAAACACACATAAAAGTTAAGAAAATTTATGTTTTTCAACATAAATTTTCTGAATAAAAATTTCAGAAAATTATATTTATGTATTGACCTATATAAGAGTGTTATCAAACCAAAAAATGAATGTAGATGAACATAAAATGGAACTAAGAAAGAGAGGAGTGTAAGTTAGGTTATGAAGGAAAGCTTCCAACTTGAAACCAACCTTACAAACCCTTAAAACAACCTGCAACTTGTGAAGCCAATGTGAGATAAGAGAAAATAGTGGATAAGATAAACAAGTAATACAAATTAATTTGCACCACTTACTATCCTATTTGAGTAGATATACAACTACACTATTGCATGATCTATCCAAACAAACTAATTTGCTTTAGATATCTACTCTAGATCTCAAATAAGAAAAACACAAGGAACAAGATCACCTCCAAAGCATATGCACCAAGACAAAATCCCAAGAGCACCAAGATCCTCCAAAGCTTTTTCTTATTATCCAAATGAGGAGGGTGCAACAACTAATTGCTACAAGCTCCTCTCCAAAATAGAGCAAAAATGGGTAAAAGCAAGAATGGGAGATGAGAGGGGGATGAGGCAAGAATTTGGTAGCATAACAAAATATCAAAAGATGGTGAGGAAAAGAGTGAGGGAGGGCCTTTATTTATACCTTGAAAGGAAAAGTGACCCCTCTTAGATCAATGCCAAGTGTCAAAACCCAAGTCAAAGTGGTGATCTCAAGGAGGGGGGGCACAACTCTAGGGTTTTGGCATGGATGGATGACGTGGAGGTGAGGTTGAGGGGGTGGGACACACCCAAAAGGTGATGTGGGAGGCTAAGGGGGGCGTACATGTGGAGATATGGGCCCACAAATCAAGAAAACCCACTTTAAAAGGTGTTCACATGAGAGGGGGGTGTAAATCCCCTAGGGGGTGTGAGGGTTTGAGTGGGTGTTTGAGTGAGGGGGTGTGTAAAGATTAGGAAATACGTTGGGTAGGTTAGTAAAGTGTTTTATCATCATCTCCCACCTTTACTTTACTCAATTTGCTCAAAATTACAAAAAATGACATTTTTACCATGTCAAGCTTAGCAATTAAAATTATTGTTTTGACTGACTAAGACTCCCTATGGACAAACACCTAGCAAAAGTTGTCCAAATGAGATGAAACTTGGTCTAGGGGTGTAGGGGGTCTCATTCCATTTATTTTGAGCACAAATACCCCTAGAAAAATCCCAAGGACCTAGTTTTTACATTATTTATCAAAATTTAATTAAAATTAATTAATTAAATTACCCAACCTTAGGCAATTTTAATTAATTAGAAAAAACCTATCTAGACTCGATGGAATTTCGCCAGACTTCTAGATATGTCTTACATGGTCATTTACATCATTTGTAAACACTGGCTACTAGAGGATGACACCATTAGAACACCTTTCACCACTTTGGAGGAATTATTTGTGGGAGTGAAAAACTCAAGGGAAATTAATAAGGTTGGTTAGGCCAAATTAATAACCTGAGGAAAAAAACACTCAATGAAAGGAAATATAATAATGAAGAAATACTAAGGTAACTGACCTAACTATGATCCATTTAGACCTATTACATTATTATCCCACACAGGGGAGCGAAAACTCCAATTACAAAAATATGTGTTGGAGGCCAAAAATGCCTTGTAGAACCAAAAAGTATCTGACTTGGTAGCATATGATGATGCAAATATTCATGGTACATGGAGTTGACCCCCTAGTTTAATAGGTGGTCAAAAGGGTGGCTATGGCATTAGGATTGTGAGTAGAGCGCTTAAGGACTCCTTTCAGAATGTGAGGAAGAGGTTCAGGCTTATCAATATGCAAAGGTGTTTCCGGAGGAGGAGGCTTTGGACCTAAAAAATTTGCGAAGAACCATAATCGTGAGCATAGTAGCTACAATAAACTTAGATCGAACCATATTGTTGGCTCTTATTTTTCTTCTTCTTGGGTTGACTCGGGTTCTAATCTCAAACAGGTTTCCAAAAAAACCCTAAAAAACTATCGACTCTTGTGGTAAACCAAAAGGAAACGTTGCGCACAGGATGCACAACGCAGTCTCACCTGAGATAAATTTTATGGGGGACTGCAATAATCAGGTGTTTGAAATCTAGGAATGAGTGGGGATCTATGATTGTGTTCTTTCTTCCTTATGCATTATCCTTGTTAATCATTCATTTACTTCTATGATTTATCCATCTTTTAAACTATGCATGCATGTTGTTATAGGTACTTTAACCATTCAGTCTTAATCTATTGATAAACAAAATGTAAAGCATTAATTAACCATCACATATAACATAAGGTTTACTGTGGTTCACCCCCTCCTAGGGCTATGCCCACAAATATCTGGCTTCTCTGCTCTTTTATTTATTCCGCTGCAAAATATTGTGCTGCACGCATTACATATTTAGTAATACAATCAAGGTTGAGAATAAGAACCTTCTGTGAGGCGAACTAGAACACACCAGGCTCCTAATCTTGTGACCTAACCCTCAAAGACTACCTTACTCGACTCTTCTACAAGACTTATTACAATCAACAACCCACAAAATCATAATAATCAACTCTCTATGTATGATATCCCTTTCCTAGACCACCTAGGTTCCTATTTATATTATTTTATTGGCTTATAGCCATTACAATATTGTCAAAAACCATAACCCTATCATGGTTAGGCTTATCTTCCTGCACGCCACGTTGTTTTTCTCCTGCATTCTTCTTTTCCTTCTTTTTCTGCATGTTGCTTTCTTGCCACCTGTTGCACACGCTCCAACATTAGGTCTTCATTTCCAAAAATAGGTATGTTTTCCCCAAAAAGAGGTCTTTCCCAAAACAAATGCTTCTCCAAAAATAGGCCTACGCCCAAAATAGAATTCTTTCAAAAAATAGGCCTACGCCCAACAGGCCCCCAACATTGACATGTGGCTCGTCCCGAGCCACTTAGGCAGTGTACACTCCATGTACAACCTTTTCCAAATTGTGGAACCTCTCTACGAGTTCCTTTCATTTTTCCCTCATCTGTGTAGCTTTGTCTGTTAGTGTGTCAAATATCTATGATTTTATCTCTTCCTGTAGTAATGTTACACCTTTTGAATGTGCATGTGCCATGCTCATCTTCTCTTCCTCCAACAATGCAATCATCTATGTTGCTTGTTCCTGGAGGGGTTCCAATTGGGCTTGTCTTTCTTGCTTATGCATTTGCGTTGTCTTTAACTCTGTCTGCAAAGTCTTCATTTCCTGGGTTACCTTCAAGCACTCCGTGATACTCATTGTTTTATGCCATTTCTTTAACTCCCGTATGGAAGCGCTAATTTTCTCCTCTTCTTGGTCCAACAATTGGACCTTTTCATCCTCTTCTAGAATGGTCCAAATCTGCGTAGTTCTATCGAATAGATCTGTGACTTCCCCTATTTCTTTTTCCATCTCCACTATCTGGAGTGTGGATTTATGTTCTCAAACCTCACGAGGAGTCATAGGATTAAGATTTTCTTTTATCTCCTCGATCTCCTGCCTATATCCCTCAATCATTTGTGAAATAATTTTTATCTTTTCCTCTACACTCCTCTCTGGTCAATTCATTCTTTCTCCTCCTCTCTCTCCAAGGTTAGTTGGTCGCAAGTGATTTGTAACATTTTAGTGACTCCCCTACCCACCTCCAAGTTAGTTTCATTCTCAAGGGATTTGGGTTGTACTTCTTGCATTATACTGGCCCGGAGTCTGTATAATGCCTTGGTGGGTATCTGCTCCATGACTACTTCAAATTGCTTAATTTCCCACATGGGTTTCTGCGCAGTCTCTTGATCCATTTTGATCATTTCGCGAGTGACAGTGAATGTGTCCATACATTGCACTACTAACTACTCTATCTTCTCTCCTTATTTCTGTGTAGGGGGTCATTGTGTCTTTTCATGTCACTACACTGTGGCCTGTGGTACTGCTTGAATCTGTAATTGTTGTAGAGTTTCATGGACTTCTATGAGTTTGGCCATGATCTTTTCTCTTTGTGCCTCAGCAACATGGACCACCTCTTCCCCCCTGTCTTAGACCTTGTCCACGATGAACTCGACATCATCCTTTATCAAGGTGATGATTGGGTCTTCCGTGATATACTTCCTCTTTTTTCGCACCTCTTCTACTTGTGTCATCTTCCTTTTTATCTGTGAGGGTTGCGCCCCACTCATTGTAACATGTACCCTTTCTTCACTAGCCTGTGATGTATCCCCATTTATGGTAACCTGCTGGTTGTATGTCCTTGCCACTGTTGCTTTCCTCCTTGTCCTTTTAGGCACTATGCTACTTTCTGATGGTTGATTTTGCACTGCATCCTTTCTAGTGTTATCATTCAGGTTGTTTGTTTTTGCTGAGGAACTTGCTTCAGCCTTTTCCTTGGGCTTGGTGGATTTTCTCGTGGTTGGATTTGTTGTTGGTTTTTCTACTGACATCTTCCACTGTGGTGGCTAGTCTCTGATTACCCAGTCAATTTCTTCCTTTGTGACACAATATTGCATCTCCAACCATGCCTTCTTTGGATCCCTTGGGGCCTAGATCCATATGTGATGCTCGAATGCCTTGAACGTATATATCCCTTCATTTTCCTGGACTACCTCCATAGGAATGCACCACACATTGGTTGTGCATTGTTTTATTTAGTCAAGCAACATCGTAGATACTGTGTTATTTTCTTGTTGATTTTTATTGCCTTTGGATTGCTAGAGCGACTCATATCTGGCTGCATAGAACTTTTCTTTCCTATCCAGGAAGGATGAAAACTTTGGCTCCTTCCACCCTACCAAGGCTATAATAATTATGAGCCAAGTGTAATGGAACTTGATGCCATTATCCTGCACATCTATGCAAAAAAAACAAAAATTGGTTCAGGAGGTACGACGCACAACTAAACATCACTCCTTTCACGCACTGTGCGGCTATTGTGATGACTCCTGTTGGAGCTTCTTCTTTCCTACATTTCCTTAGGAGCTTACAAGCCATAAGGTTGTTGGTGAACCTTGTCACATTGTTATTAATGTCTTTGAGCATAATGCCCTTATTTTCCTTACTGGTGCCAAATTGTGCTTTTACTAGCTCAATGATTTCCTTCTCACGCGCCTTGTTATCCAAGTACCCCTCTAGTTGTGCATCGACTGTAGGTAAGCCTGTAATATTGGTGATCAATGTCACATCCAACTGTACTGACCTATCCATCCAAAGGATTCCACCATGTACCCATGCTAATAACTATTTGATGCAGAGCCCCACATTTTTATTGCACCCGAAGTGCGGTATTTCTAGTAGGTTCATTATCCCGGAGCTATAAAACCCTGTTATCCACTGTATGGGCTCTATTATAGGTTTTCATAGGGGTCCAATTTCCCCTGTGTTTGATAAATAGGGTTCTTCAGCCAAATATGGGAATTTGGTCACATCACGCACATCGTGGTTCGAGTACCTCAATTTAGGTACTTTTCCAATCATGTCGTCCACAGTGATCATTGCGTCTAAGAGGTATGGAAGTGTGATGTCCATGGTGTCTTGCACCTTTATTTTCTTCCTGATAGTAGATGGGCATGCCTTTGCTGTTTATGCATCATCTTCCTCCCTCTCGAAGTTTGATCAATTGGTGATGTCCTCGACCAACACCTCTTCTTCATCATGGCACTGTTGCTAACCAATCGTTTCATCAGGTTTAGCAGGTGTTTCAGGATTAGGGTTCAAAATCCCATTTTAGGTCCTGGAACTCTGTCCTACTTCCCCTTACGACATTGTTGATTTTTCCTCCTCAACCTATGTCAGGTTTATTGACTCCATGTCCGAATTAGTGACATATTCAATCTCAACCACGTTCTCAGACTCTCTCATCCTTTCCTTGCACCTTTGGCCTTGTCGAGTAACCTGTACGTTCTGGCCTGGAGCACCAAACTTTGGTGGTGTCATATTTTATCCAATTCACACACTCGCTTGATTCTTCTCACAATTCTAGCTAGGGCACGCAATTGTATCTTGCTCTGTACTAAAAAATCACTAAGTGTTGAACTAACACGTGCTTTCCACACTATATAGACCCAGTAATAATTATTTTTTACTTTCTCCTTACATTTGCGTCGAATGCAGTTTTTCCTACGCGCTATCTTTCGATTTTGTCGCAGTAATTGTTGCGCGTGACTTTTTTCTCACTTTCTTGTTGTTAAGTCAACTTCTGCCTCTTTTTGTGTTTTTCTTCTTTTTCCACTTTTTAATTTTTTTTCTCAGTTTTCTTTCCTAATATTCATTATAGTACACTATATACATGACTTTCTTATTGCGCTATAACTTTTAAAAATTAGTAGGTCGACTATTCATGTACAGTTTCAGTCGACTACCATTGACCATGCCTTTTAATTATGTTCCTACCAAGTCCTTTAGCTGCACAGATCCCCCATCTGTGACAGTATTTACTTCATATGTCCCTAGCCAATGCATTCTAAACTTACCAGGGTGTTGCAAAAAATTGTTTTCATAGAGAAGAACTAAGTCTCCCTCCTTAAATATTTTCTTTTTAATATGTCTGTCATGCTAGTATTTGTCCCTTGATTTATGTACCTCTTGGTGAAATCCTGCCAGGATCCTATCCTCTTCCATTTCCATTAGTTGGCTTAGCCTCTCCTGTACTTTGCCTCTTTTTGTCATGTTGGTAATTGTTGCTATGTGCAGACTGGGTACCAGAAATTCTAATGGAACCACTACTTCCTATCCATACACCAATATGAATGGTGTTTATCCTATCAGGTTCTTGCATGTTGTCTTGTATGCCCATAATGTTGATAATTTGGTAGTTGTGGGAGGTATTAACCTTCATATGTAACCTTGACAAGAATGGCCCAAATGACTCAATTTATATCATGATATTGTTTTATGCAGGTTGATATCAGACGATATGATTGTTGTGGAGACTGTATGTCTCTAGACAATAGATGTATGCTACTGTGGTGGATGTGTTCCACTGGTTGTGAATATGTGTCACTGATTAAGTAGTTGTGTGCTACTTGGTGTGGCTGTGTACCACTGGATAGTAGTTGTGTACTACTATGGATAGATACAATTTTGTCCTATTGAATGGCATTGTTCTGATTGCCATGAAGACTATTAGTAGTGTTGGAAATTATTACCAGCTAGATGAATAGTCAATGTGTTGGTGGACATACACTCTCTAGGTAAAAAATGGTCCAGGGCATTTATTCATCTAGGACGTATGTCCAGATTAGAAGAATAGTCCTTGTAGCACATGGCGTGGCTTCCAACATATGTTGGAACAATTATTATTCTAGGAAATATGTCTGGATTAGAAGAATGGTTCTTATATCACTATGTGGAGTAAGTGAATTATTTAGTATCATGCATGATTACTCATATGGTGTATGGCTTCGAGAGATTATGCAATTGATTCTATCAGATGATACTAATAGTGATGGTGATGCTCATGATTTGATCATGAGATAGCCTGTGTAGCTATGATGATGCTACCGGTTGAATGATTTTTTTGTGCTCAATATCATTGCCTTTAATACCTCCCTAACTAGGAAGGAGTGTTGATATTTTGGTAGTTGTGGGAGGTATTAAACTCCACGTGTAACCTTGACAAGAATATAATTTTCCAGGAAGTAAGAAGAAACCCTAAAGCATTGAACATAACTCTAGAAGACAAGTTGACTAAAGAAAATGATTAATATTGAGTTTTTATCCTCCAGAAAGAGAAGTCAGCCAAAACAGATAAGAAAGAGTAGTATAAACATAGGATGCCAGATCTCATTTGTACACACATAACTCACAACTGCATAAATTTATTAAGTGCACAAGTTTGAAGAGTAGCTGCACCTGCAGCTACTGAAACTAGTATTTTTGGTTTTAGGCTTGGAATTTCTCTTAGTTATGGTTTGGACTTTCTGCTTGGTACGCTAGCTTGGAAGAGTGATACGCTACCTTGAT
This sequence comes from Picea mariana, assembly GCA_032191745.1. Classification (NCBI taxonomy): domain Eukaryota; kingdom Viridiplantae; phylum Streptophyta; class Pinopsida; order Pinales; family Pinaceae; genus Picea; species Picea mariana. The sequence continues at coordinate 27,518 of JASDQU010220412.1, forward strand.
TGGTTTTTGGATCTAGGGTTTGCTTTTGAAATTACTCTCTCTGTCAAGGTTAAGGTGCTCGGGGGTGGCTTCGACCTATGGTTGGGTCACAATATTGCTATATTGTCTATGGTTAAACGAGCACACCTATTATTTATAACACATAATACTGTTGGCATTTTCAAGTCCCAATCATCCCTATTCACATTGTAGATCTTAGTCAATGCATTTTCCAAAATCTTATTAAAAGCTTCTACTGTTCCATTTTCTTGAGGATGATATGGTGTACTCTTCTGGTGATAGACTTCAAAATCCTCATTCATATCCTTGACGGTATTATTAATAAAATGAGTTCCTTGGTCACTCATCAAAATCCTGGGACATTCAAATCTGGTGATAACTTTCTCAAATAAGAAGTGTGTTGTTTTCTCTGCGCTACAAGCTTTGACTGGCGCTACTTCTTCCCATATTGTTAATTATTCAGTCGAGTAATGGTATATCTAGCTCCTGACCTTTTTGTTGGTGGATAAATAGGCCCGACAAAGTTTATTTCCCATTTTTCAAATACTTGCAGAGTCACTTGTGGTCTTAGGGGCATCTCGTCCCTTCTGTTGGGTTTGCCAACCCTCTGATAGACATCACAGTTCTAGAAATATTCCTTGGCATATTTATGGACTTTTGGCCACCATAATCATGCACATAATACCTTATGCATGATAGTTTTTCCTACATAGTGTCCTCCATCTATACCTTCATGAGATTCTGCCAAAATTTTGGGTCGTTCGTGTTCCAATACACACCTTCTCAAAATGCCATCTGCAACCATCTTGTATAAATGAACTGCAATGAGTTGATAGTTTGCAACTTTGGCTACTAGGTTTTTCTTCTGCGCAGTGATAAAGTCCCGTGGTACAACCCATGTACTTAAGTATTCAATAATATCAATGAAGTATTCACCAACTACCTGTACTGAAAATAACTGTGCATCTAGGAATTTGTCTTCCAAGTTAGTAGGTTCTTCTCCATTGGTTACCCTTGATAGGTGGTCAGGTCCCGCATTCAGCTTGCCTGGTTTGAATAACACTTCAAAATCCAATTCTTTGAATGAAAATAGCCATCTACAGAGCCTCCCCCCAAACATTGGCTTGTTGACTATATATTTGAGGGCATAATGGTCTGTGAACATTTTAAAGTGTTTACCCAATAAGTAGTGCTTGAATTTCTGAAGTGCATATACCATGGCTAGGCCTTCGCTTTCTGTGGTGTTGTAATTCTTCTCAGATTCTGACAACCATCTGCTTGCAAAGGCTTTAGGATGGTCTAAGTCCCCTGATTCTGACCGTGTCAGAATTTCTCCAAGTGCTATGGTTGATGCATCTATGTGCACATGAAATGTCTTTTCCCAATTTGGAAATACTAATATAGGTGTTGTCACCATCTTTTCCTTTAGAGTGTCCAATCCCCATTCCACTAAAATATGGTGTCCTTCTTTAACAATTTTTCCATTGGTGCAGTAATCTTCGCATACCCCTTTATAAACTTCTTGTAATAGCCTGTATGTCCCATTGTTGCTCTTAACACACACACTGACTTTGGTGGTGGTAAATTTACAATGACTGCAATCTTAGCATGGCCAACTAGTAAACCTTGTTTGCGCACTATATGTCCCAAAAATATCCCAAAAGGTGTACCAAAAATTCATTTCTTGATGTTTAATTATATTTGACATTCCCCACATCTTTTCAACATTAGTCTTAACACTTCTACATGGTCCTTCAAAAGACTATATATAGTCCAGTCATCCAGATATACTTCTATAAACTGATGTATGAATTCCTTAAAAGTAGTTATGACTTCTCTTGAAAAGATAGCTAATGCATTTTTCAATCCAAAGAGCATGACTATATATTGTTAGGATCCCCATTATTTAGTAAAAGTAGTCTTACACCTATCCTCTGGAGCTATTTTGATCTGATGGTATCCCAAGAATCCATCTGTGAATGAATATGTTTCCTAGCCTCCCACATTTTCTGAGACTTCATCTGTAAAAGGGGTAGGTAAAGGGTCATGTAAGCAAGCATAATTGAGTTTCCTCAAATATATACAAATCCTTATCCCCCCTTGCTTCTTTTCTTGGACTACCATGGGACTAATCCATTTAGATTTCTCTACTGGTTCTATAATACCAACTTCCAACATTTGGTCAATTTCTGCTTTCACTTTCTTCTTATACACTGGATTTCGTCTGTAAGGTCTCTTCCTGACAGGTCTAGCCTCAGGTTTGAAGGGTATCTTCATCTCACCTAGCTCCCTTGTTATGCCTTTCATCTCTGTAAAGATTGTTGGAAACATGTCATTGTATTCACGTAGTAACTCTATTATTCTTTCTAGTGTTTGCTCATCCAAATAGTCTCCAATACTTGCCATTTTAGGATTGTAATTCATCCCAAAGTTGACTTTATTAACTTTGATTGGTGCAATAAATACTTCTGACTCAAGAGATGGACCTTCCACCTCTCTCTCTCCTTCAATATCTGTAAACTGAATGTTGCACGGGTCATATTGATCTGGTGCTTCCTCTTCAACATGATAGCATGAGAGTAAGTCTTTAACTGTCTGTCTATTCTATTTTTGATATTCAATCATGATTTCAACCTCTGGTTCATCAACAAATATCACTCCCCATATCAACTTCAAAACTGAATCAATGTTGGGGTTCTCATGTTTGGATGAGAATGTTACTACAAAATTCTATTGTAATCCTATCCATTTTATAGTGCCTCTGTGCATCTCTTGGTCTATGTACCAGTTCCCTGGGATCCCTTCCAATGTATGGATAAATTAATGAGGCCATTCCTATAGTGGTGTCATCCTCCACCATGTCCTACACTTCTCCAAGTGTTCAACTGGTGTGTCTTTCCCATCATACTTCTCGACTCTATTTCTCCTTGGTTCTGCACCAAATCTAATGCACAATAGTCATTTACATGGATACCAGTCCTGAATTGTTTCTTTGTGAGCACCCCACCATCTTGCAGGTGTTGTCTTGAGTGAAATATCTAAGTCTAATAGCCTCTGATTTTATAACACTTCCTCTTCATATCTTGTCAAGAATTCATCTAAGTCATTTAGTCCATGAAAACTGGGATGTTTTCTTATCTATGTACCAACCCATCTAACTGTGCAATCTATTCTTGCGCACATCCTTTTGGAAAATTCATGTAAATGATGTTTCCAATTCTCCAAACCTATATCTGAGTCGAAATCACATGATGTAATTCTTCTCCAGCTATGTACCCCATCTACATTTGGGTTAACATAATCCTCTTCTCGCACGGTGGTTCTGTAAAATTGGTTTATTTCTTCCAGATCCAAACAAGTGGCCTCTACAAACCTTTATCCTTATGAAGGATCCAATGGTGCAATGAATCTATATTCATGTTGGCACATGATAATTTTGGGAGAAAAAAATGGATGTTTTGAAGGAATCAAGGCAGCACCGAAAAATGGGGAGCATGCCAGAAACAGAGGAATAACAATGTCAAAAACAAAGGAAAACCAACGCCGAGGAAAAGCATTTACAAAGTGAACAAACGTTTGTGGAGGAGTTGGAAAGTGGAAAAGCACCGACTTGGAGAATGGTTGGATCATGGAATAGTCAAGATTGAGTCAGATGGAATGTGGAAAAACCTAATCCACTTAGGTTTAGGGTTTTTGTAAGGCATTTGTCCCATTTTTTGTATAAGTAGAATGTATTAGGACTGTAGAAAGGGTCGGTTGGTTGATTGGTTAGAAGTTATTAGTTTTGTTCCAAGTACTAGATGTTGTTAGTATATGCATGTTCGAAGAGTAGTTCTAAGTTTTGTGAACACTATCGTGATTTGTGGAGATCGATTGTAATGGAGGAAGAATTGTACAATGTGTGGCACTGGATTTTGCATGACGATTAATAAAGAACCGAAGCAACTCATCTTTGTGAACATAGCCATAGGAGGGGGTGAACCATGATATATCTGGGTTATGTGTGAATGTTTGTAGTACTTGTGGTTATATTTTCTTTAATGAGTTTTATGATGAACATATTAAATTGATAAAGGAAATAATATTGTGCACTAAGGATAAACTGATGAAATCTGTAGAATAGCACTAAAGGGATGAATGTCATAGTTAGTATTCATATATGAATCTTATGTTGCAGTAAATGAATATATGTCATTGTGTATATGTTGTTATAATGGTTAATGAAGCTCTATTGGAATAGTTGTTTCACTGGTCAGAACTAAGATCCAACTAGGATTATCATACTAAATGGGTATTCAAGGTCGAGCACTTGAGTAGATCTAATGGCCTTGAGAAATAAGCACATCCCATCCCATGGTTGCAGACACCTGAGTCCTGTGGCCACCCATTAAAACCATCTCGAGTGAGATTGTACAGTGCACTTTGTGTGTTGTGTTGCCTTCTGGTATCCAGAAGGGTCGATGGTCGAAGGGTTGTTGGTAATCTTATAGTTAGAACCTGGGTCAGCCCATAAAGCCAACAAATGGTTCTATTGCCGATTGGAACTCAGAAGATTATATCGGGAGGGATGTATCACACAGTACAGTGTGAGGGTTTAAGAAAGGGGATGTTTTTAGGTTGTAACCCCATGGAAGCGGAGATTGAAAGATGGTTGACAGTTCAGGAACTAGAGTTTTCCAACAAAGATAATAGAAGCCCTGGGTTTAAGCCAAGACAATACTTGGAGAGATACATATTCAACGAAATACATGAGAGTTTCTTTAGTGAGTTTCACATGATATTGAAGGAGTGGATAGCATGGTTGAAAGATACCCATCCAACAAATAGAGTTAGATCAGTGGAGTGTGTTGTTTTCCTAATACACACTTGTAAACGTGAGCTAAGTCCGACTCACTTAGTGTGTCCTTAGAGGCACAGTGCCTAGGTTCACATCCCATGGTGTCACTTTGACTAGAACCTCTTCCGTCTAGGCTCACTCCTAGGGAAGCCAAGGGGGGTAGTCCCTAGTTTCTAAATTAGTTTTAGAGTTAAGTTCTAGGAGTTGATTTTAGTTTGTTAAGGTTTGGGGGAGATTCTAACCTAAGATGCTAAGGCAACAATGCAAGATGCAAGGTTAGTATGTTAAGCAAACATTTTCCTAGGGAAACCAAGACTAGTGCCTAAGATTGGGCAAGGGGTCAACTAAAGTTAAAGGGTGATTCATTACAAATATGATTACAAGATATACAAAAGAATAATTGAATCAAATATTGAGTACAAGATTTACAAGTAAAGAATACTAAGATACAATAAGCAAGCTAACCACTTTAATTATTTGTGTTCAGGATACAAGAAGATCAAAGCATCATCACATTTATGAGATCATCATCAACACATCAACAAACAAGATCTAAAGATTTAAGCACAAGTGTTTTAAGATGATGAATATTACCCACACTCTTAGTTATTAAATCCACAAAGTATTTAGATGTTTAAGCCCAAGGTTGGATTATTAAAGTTTTCTTAAGATTATCAATTTTTAATTACCTTTATTAATATTTTCACCAAAGCCTCCTCCTCCTATTGCCAAATGGATACTGGATGCTCAAGATAGTATGGCAACAAGGCCAACCCTAGTTGTCACAGTCAACCCAAAGCATTGATTTTTTACGGAAAGGACACTCCTTCGTGCCACGAGACCGTCCCCGGCCTATCACCATCCATTTCCCTCCTCAATACCCATTTTAGATGGTGAAGATGGTGGTCTAAGGTACCCTGTTAAGTCTATTTAGTTAATATATGAATTAGGTAGACTTTTAGGTGTATTTGAGAGTGTTTGAAAGATTTTATGACACTTTTAAAATGTGATTTAGTGCTATGGCTGAAACTTACTTCAACTTAAATGTGTTGTTCAAGCTTATGAAATGAAAAGGCAATAACACATATAAGCTATGTGAGAGAAAATTACGTATTGCACCAATATGTAGCTTGCAAAGTAAAGAAGTAAAACCACAAGGGGCAAGAACAACTTGCCAACAAGATATGAAAATGAACAGAGTTATCTTATTGTGATTTAAAGCATTAAGATCCAAGCACAAGTGTGATAAAGAAAATTTAAGTGTTAGCCTATACT
>JASDQU010220414.1:0-15564 GCA_032191745.1 Picea mariana
AGATGTGGGAAGACTCAAGACTGCCCTTGGTTGGAGTATGTGTGAGAGAAAAAGTGTCCGCAACCGTTCAATGAGGTCGAGTGTCAGGGGGACGACAAGACCGGGGATAAGTTGTGCCAGAGGTGGGACAAGGTGAACAAATTCAGAGGGCAGAGGTAAGTGACTTGTGGGGTACTCTGAAGATATGGACGATGCCGACAAGGGTAGATGATAAGTAGGGCTCTAAACAAGGGTGACATGGGTTGCGGTTGGCAAAAAAGAGGGAAGCAGGTCGCCAAAGGGGATGACAAAAAAGGTAATGTAACAACTGAAAATAAAGGCATTTGTACAATAAATAATGAATAATTGGGGAGAAATGTACAAATACAGAAATGGGTGCCCCAGTGTGATATGGGTGGCCCATGTAGGGCATAATTTTCTCGGAGAACTGATGAAGGGTGGGGCCCCCATCGGTGAGTTTTTGTATGAGGTAGGTGAAATGAAGGTAGATTTGCAGATGGGAAAACTAATTGTGGATGAAATGGAGGGTTCATGATACTGCGGAGGTGCAGTCAAAAAAACCGTGAAGAGATAATATGGGAGTCCGTGTGGGAAAGATAGCAAAATGAGGAGAAGGAATATGCGGTTGATTCGCGACATGATGAAAGACTATCGGGACTCCCATCCCTAAAGGGTTTTGAAAAATAACATGAGTGTAAGAAGTGACAAAAGGTGCTATGAATGGGACAACTCATGTGGGTAAGAATGCTATCGGGTGACAATACCGAAGATGAAAATGGAGGTGTGGGTATTGCAGAGTCGGTAATGGGGATCCGAGAGGCAAATGTCAGAGGGTGTGACTGGAAATGTAAGTGAAATACAGAGGGAAAGACTACATGCCAATGTTGAGTGTATACTTGAAGGGGTTGTGCCGATGGATGATGATCAAGTACCTGCACATATGAAAACCAAAACCCAACGTGAACAATATCTGAAGAGAATCAAATATATGAGCATGTATTTGATAAGCATGAATATGCGCATGCGTATCTGACCAGGGTATGAAAAATGGTGCCCCGGGGGCTCAGGATGAAAAGAGGCCCAGGGACTGCTATGATGTAGATGGCGGGATACTGATCCCATGGCTGAAGATGGATCAAGAAATGGACACCGTGGGCTCTCAGAATGGTGAGTGGAAGTTTGGCAAAAAGGCCTATTTATAGCTGTAGGGCCCACATTGCCACCTCATTTGTACCTACTACAATAGTGTCTGGACGAGTAGTTTTCAGAGGAGATTTAGAGATTTGGGGAGGACGAGGCATCTGATTGGTGGTTAGCGAGCTTTAGATTAGTCATCTGATCATCCTACATAGAAATAGAATTTCATTTTTTGGGCAGGAGATGTACGGAGGGCCGTACAGAGGGATTTTGTGGGTGTGGACCCCACATGCGTGGATGATCCGGGAGTAGGCGCACACACGTGAGCACCTGCCCACCATATAGATGCTCACGGGGATGTCGGTGAGAGGGTTAAAGGTGCACACTATGTGCGCGCTTGTCAGATGTACAGCTGCGCATTTGTGCACGGCTGTGGCGTGGACAGACGCGCACTAGTGCGCACCTGTTTAGGTAACAGGCGCGCCTAAGAGCATGCCTGTGTAGCCAACAGGTGCATCTGAGAGCGCGCCTGTGCAACTAACAGGTGTGAACACGTGTGCACCTGTGTAGTGAACAGGCACGCACGTGTGTGCGCCTGTGGGTTGAAACAGCCGCGCCTTAGAGGCAAGGTTGACGGGTGTAAAATTGAGCTTTGTGATATTGTTAATGGTCTCGTGGGCTAATATAAGACTCTTTGTTGTGGCTGCAGGTGGACATCTTGCACAATGCCAGTGGGTTGGCGAGAGCGAGATTGGTCCCAGCTATGAGACGCCGTGGCTATTGAGGAGCCAAGTGTGCGAGCGACTTTGGCAGCCTGTGGGTTGCTAAAGTTCTTTGAGTGCCCGTTGATACAGGTGCAGGAGTATCTCCTGCAGTTCCTGATCTAGATGTGGAGTCTGGAGCTGCACTGCTTCCTTGTGCGAGGAGAGCAGATCCCCTTCACTGCGGTGGAGGATGTGTACTTCTTGACGGGGCTCCCGTTTCGGGGTGTTCCCCTACCGGCGGAGCCGGTGCTACTGAGGGATCTGGCCCTAGCGACCATTGGCCAGAGATACTTTTTAGGTCAGAACTTTATGTCCAGGACGGTTGTGAGCATTGGGTCTATAGATGCCCTGGCGCATCATTGTATAGCAGCGATGATTGTGAGAGTATATGGGTCACTGGCGACCCAACGGATCAGTGGGGGCCAGATGATGGTCATGGAGAGAGTACTGGCTGGTGAGAAATTCGCCTGGGGGCTGACGCTGCATGCCAGGATGGTAGGGCAGTTGGACCACTGCTAGTCCATGGATACGGGGAAGTTTGCCTTTGGGTCTATCCTGGTGGCGTGGTTTCTGGAGAGGGTGCCGATGCTGCGCCCTAGGATTTGGGTGCGCCTGGGGCATGAGAGCCGTGACTGCGGCGATGGTCGACGGTGCTGCTCCACCATGGTGGTGGCGAGGGTGGCACTTATTCACGGTAGAGGCGACACAGGTATGGCGGCAGATGCTGTGGGTGATACTACGGTACCCCTGTGCCGGGGTTGACTTCCGGGGTGACCCAGACATGGTGCTACCTCCAGGGGAGGTATTTGACCACCGAGGTATGTTGAGTGATGATGTTGATATGTATGTTTTTTTGTTTTTTGAGATAGCATGCCTTATGTATATGATATAGATACTGATATTATATGTTGTTTGTGTGCATGTGCAGATGTGGCACCTCGCAGGCATGAGGTGGAGTTGCAGAGAGTGTTGGAGAGACCTCTACAGGGAGAGAGACATCAGCATGAGGACATCATAGTGCGACCAGTGGAGCTAGAGAGGGCAGCGAGGAGGCATCAGTTTGAGGACCCTGGTGATGGGCCATCTCACGCTCCTCCGACGACTGTCGAAGTGGATTTTGAGGACATACGCCATCGTCTAGAGATGGTGTTATAGGAGGTGCCTGAGGGAATATGGTCTTGCATCCAGGATGAGACTTTCCTGGAGCAGTGTGTGGGGGTGCCACCCCCATGGCTGGCCATAGTATGATGGGTAGTAAAGGTAGCTGCGATGACGACTAGACGACTGCTGTCGGGGTAGGAGGGGCCAGTCGGGGGTGGACCACCACCTCCTGGGGCAGGTGGTGGTGGGCTGCCACCGCCTGAGGTAGGAGCAGGTGGTGGTTCTCTAGTGGCACCATGAGTGGTGCTCTGATGCATTTGATGTATATATATATTTTGTATATAGGCTGGTGAGACCATTTTGTACCGAGGTGCTGCATTGGCCTGCGGATACTTGTATTTTTTGTATGTAAACATTTGAATGGCACCGTGGACCTTTATATATACATGAGTATACACTTTTGAGATCTATGTGGTGTTTACATGTTTTGGGTTGATGTTTTGATGATGTCTATTCTATATATATGCTATGACAGGGTTTTGATATGTTTATGTATGTGTAGAGGTAGCTTGATGTGATATATGCCAGTCTAACACAATATTAGCTAGGTTATCTATAATTTGATTCAATTGTCTTGGAATATGTGTAAATGTAATGGAATCAAACTGTCAAGATAAAATCCTAACCTACAGGTATTTACGAAAGAGGCAAGGATCACGGATGCGGTACACATTGTTGAGCTAGAGTACGACTAGTTGAAAGTCGAGGAAGATGCTAAGGTGACGGATACAATGATGCTGGGCATCGACCAGGAGGCCAATGACGACAGTGTATTCGGCTTGGTTGTTGGTTGCTGACCCCAAACATATACTGCTCGAATGGAGTATTTCATGTGAGGGGGTGTAGAGAGCCCAAGCAAGATTTTGTGTCCAATGTCTGGTGCCGTCAGCGTAACCGATGTGGTAGGCTGGTGGAGGAAGCATCTGTCAATAGCACAAATGATAGTTTAGACGTGAGGGAGGAAAAAAATATTAAAAAATGCTATAAAAGAAAATAACCTAAAGTAGGATGACTATGTTTAAGCGTAAAATTTCTTGAGATACAACCCATTGACGGGTTCTTTGAGAGAGAGGCCTTCGGGGGGGGCTAGGATGTATGCGCCTTTGGTGAGGAAATGCTGGATAATGTATGGGCCATGCCAGAGTGACTCAAATTTGCTGTGGCCGAAGGTATCATGAGCATCGTAAGCCAGGATGAGGTCGCCTTCATGAAATGAGCGAGGGTTGACATGGCGATCAAAGGTAGCCTTGGATCATTTTTTAGCTTCCTCGTTGTTCTGTAAGGAATATCGACGATCTTCATCTAGAGAATCCAAGTTCAGCAAGCGTTGCTCCATTGGAGCAGTGTCGGGTAGTAGCTCAATCGCGGTGCGTAAGGCGGGAATTTTGCACTCGATGGGAAGAGTGGCCTCAATCCCATGGACTAAATGAAATGGTGTGAAACCAATAGCTATTTTCACAGCCGTTCGGTAAGCCCATAGCGCAGAAAATAACATATGATGCCAATTGGTTTTATGTTTATTAACCGTGCACTGTAACATGGTCTTGAGGACTTTGTTAACTGCTTCAACCTGTCTGTTAGACTGAGGATAATATGGTGAGGCAATCTCGTGAGAGAATCCTAACCGAGATGAGAGTTCGATGAAGATATCATTCTTAAAGTGTTTCCCATGATCGGAAACGAGTTGGAGGGGTACTCCAAAGAGGGATATGACATGGTTAAAGAAAAAATGCGCTGAAGTGTCAGCGGGTTTGTTGAAAGTGGGCATAGATTCGGCCCATTTGGTAAAGTAATCAATGGCGACAACGATGTATTTGTGACCATTGCTGGAGGGGGGATTACAAGTCATAAAGTCGATGCGCCATTTACAAAAAGGGTCGGCAGTAATGACAGCGTGAAGAAGAGCAGGGGGAGCTTGGGATTTATTGGCGTAGAGCTGACATTGCTCACAGCGTTTCATGGCATGAATGCAATCATGAAACAAGGTAGGCCAAAAGTAATCATCTCGGATAATATTTTGAGTAGTGGATATGCCCAAAAGATGGCCCCCACATGCACCACTGTGGCAATAATTTAAGACTCTATCGACCTCGTCAATAGTTAGGCATCGACGAAGAATGGTGTCGACTCCCCGCCGGTATAGGATGTCTCCGATGAGGAGGTAGTGGGGGGCCTGATGGAGAATATGATGACAATCATCTCGTGAAAGGTGGTTTACAAAATTTTGAGTGCGGAGATAAATGAGGAGGTCGCCGTACCAAGGATCATCTGAAGTGATGTAAAAGAGATGTTCATCAGGAAATTCGGTGTTGATGAGGGCACTGGTGGTGTCAGAGGGGAGGGTCATGACAAGTTCGACAAGAATGAGGGCCTTCTTAATCTTAGGTGTTTATAACTCGAGGTCATACTCCTGAAGGATAACGATCCATCAAGAAAATTTTCCGTTAACTTGCCGATGGATGAGTAGGTACTGCATAGGGTTGGAATCTGCGACGACCTTTGTTGTGAGAAGCAGAATGTAGTGGCGCAGTTTCTGGACTGCGAGGATGACTGCAAGAGCAAGTTTCTCTTCGTGTTTATACTTCAAGGGTGGCCATGAGAGGTTTTTACTAATGTAATAAATGACATGCTCATGATTTTCATCACCTAGCTGGATGAGAACACCGACTACTGATACAGATGATGCTGATACGTAGAGGATATAGTCACGATTGTAGTCAGGTGCACTAATTAAAGGTGCATTCGAGAGGGTGGTTTTAAGATCGTCAAATGACTGTTGGGCATGGTCGTCCCAGTGAAATGGGATGTCATGACATAGTAAGTGAAGGAAAATGTGTGCGCGTATGGTGTAATCTGGGACAAAGCGTCTAAGAAAGTTAGCTTTGCCCTGTAGGCTCTGAAGTTGTCGTAAATTCTGGGGAGGTGGAATTTCGGTGATAGCTTGGAATTTGAGGGGGCCACGGTAATACTGCTTTGGGAAACAATAAATCCGAGAAGGCACCCTACGGTGATGCAGAATATGCACTTGAGAGGATTCAAGCGGATGTTGTACTGACGATACCATTGAAAGATGATTCATAAATCATCAAGTTACTGGGTGTGTTTCTTGGATCGAGTTGTGAGGTCCTCCAAGTAGGCGAGGATGATATGAGCCAGATTGTGAAAGATGTATGTCATAGCCCGCTAGAAAGTTGCGCCAGCATTCTTTAAGCCAAAAGGCATGACATTCTATGCAAGAGTACCCCAAGGGGTAGTGAATGCAGTTTTATACTGATCGGCGGGGTGAATTTGAATTTGATTATAACCAGAGAATCCATCCATAAAGGAGAGAGCCTCGTGGCTGGCGCAGTCATCGATAATTTGATCGATGAAAGGCATTGGAAAGTTGTCTTTGGGACATGCATGATTGAGAACGCGAAATTCTATGAAAACGTGGATAGTGCCCTGTTTTTTGTTAACGGGTACAGGGTTGGAAACCCATGAGGTATAGGCGATGGGGTAAATGAACCCGACAACGCGTAACTTGTCAATTTCGGCTTTGATAGCCATGGCTTCGGATGGGTGTAGCGGTCGCTGTTTTTGGAGAACTGGTGTAATGTCAAGACAGGTGTCGATGCGATGTTCGACAATAGAGGGATCTAGGCTAGGCATTTCCATGTATGAACAGGCGAAAATATCCCTATATTCCTGGAAGAGGGCTTTATATGCGGTGATTTTCTAAGGAGTGCAAGCAGCTCCAATGGTGATTTCTTCGACGATGCCATTTTTAATAGAAATGTCGATTTTAATGGTTGGGGAAATGTTGGCCATATTTCCTTCTTCAAAAGCATCAGGGGAAGGAATGGGCTTTTTGAACCAGTCTGTTGGCAATGGAAGTCACTCCCGGATTGCTAACAGGAGCAGAGCCCGACGCCCATCAATTTTATGTCATGGTGGTTTATAGATGGGATGAACGAATGGAAGCCAACTCAAAACGATATCATTCCAACTCCAAAACTAGGCTAGTCATGCATAGGTGAGTGAGGTCTTATATAAACTTCAGACAACGAGCTGTAGTAAAAGGTGAATAGGTGGAAGACTTATATAAGCGGAAAGCAAAGGTCTGCTATTAACATCGGGTTTCTAACAGACTGAGGAAGAAGACGTCCAAATGCAATATCATCTTACATTCAAACGTGAAGCCAAAGAATGCAATAATGCAACAATAAATCCTTTATCATAACATAACTGCAATAACTCGCGCGAATCAGTCAATCACGAACTCTCTTAGCATGAGATGAAAATTAGATGGAGTAAGAAAAACTGTTTGTCATAAAACAAGATATCTCATATACAGATGCATAACCATCAAACTAGAATATCTGTTAAAACTTTACAGTAGGGAGCCCTGCTCTACCATCGATCCATACAAAAATACAAAGACCGAGTCTATATACTCAGAGAAAATCGCCTCACAGAGGCCTGTGTGGTCATCTGAAGCATCCCTTCAGCCAAATTCAGATGGATATTTCTCTGTCGGACACCACCTTAACTGCGCATGGCTCCTACAGGGGAAGTAGCTGAGCCATTAAATGCCAATCTGGCGTGTGCAGAATTTTTTGGCTGGCCGAGGACTCGGCATGACCTTTTTTCTTTGGAGACATGGGTACACAGAACCCCCCTCGAGAAGACCAACGGCCAGGCTCTCCATATCTTGCACTTAATGCACGAAGGGAGGTTTCACCCACCTCTTCCTTACCTTCATTTACTTTTAGGCAGAAACCAGTCTTGAGATCGGATCCATGGTGCCCAGAGAACGCGATGAACCTTTCGGCGACTGGGCCTGATGCCTTTGGCCCCCTTTGCATAGCTTTTTTCATTTCCCAGGCGACCACGGGTTGTGACCTTGTGGCTACCATTAAAGGTGCATTCAACCTTCGCGAATGGAAATGAACTATTCCTGAAATTTGAAATCGCGATGAGCGAAACGCTGAGATGACTCAATCTGGTGCCACGTGTCCCTCTGAGATCTAATGGTCTTGAAATCACCCGACGCTGCTGTGGGCCCGGGTCCGGGACTCTCCCGGCATCTTGTGCATCGGAACATAATGGAGCTGCTTTTTGTGCCTTAGAGTCATGATGGGTGAAACACCGAGATGGCCCAATTTGTTGCCAGGTGTTCCCTTTAGATGGACGACTGAAAATGCTTCGTGATGTCGCGGGCCCCAGTTTCAGCGTTTTCGACGCTGTCAGGGTTCGAGGTTTCACGATGCTCGAAGACATAAAACCTTCACCCCATGAACTCCTGAATGCCGAAATGGCACGGATGCACATTGCGTGTCCTTAAGATGACCGACTGAGGTAGCATTCTCCGCTTAACAGGGGACCGCGCTCGTTCTCAGGCTCGCTTGATGTGACCTGGTACTAGGACCGTGGGCCAGGCTTTGAAGGGAACTTATCAGCATTTTGGGGTTTGAGGTTTCAAAAGGTGAAGAAGCGGGGAATTTTACTCCTTGAACTCCCGAATGCCGATATGCCGGTGTGACTGGATCCTGCGCCACGCGTTACTAGATCGGACGACCCAGATTCAGCCTTGAAATATAGGAGCTTTCCTTGATGCTATATGTCGAGTAAGTTGATAGCCTCCAGACCCCGATGACCATTGATCTACTTCGTGGATGGATCTCGACTGTCGACAACAAAACCTTGCCCACTTGTTTGACTTGTAACCAGAAAGGAGATCCTTCCGCTGTTGCGCTTGGGTGTTTCCCGGTCATTCTGCAGACCTGGGTACTTTTGTGCCTAAGACAAAAATAATTGCTAACATTAGGCTCCATGGGGGATAGAGTCATCCCTGTGATTCTCTAATAACTCATTCCACAGCTTCAGTGCCTTGCTGTTGGGCTATAGAGTCAGGCTCAAAACACCGGGCTACTGAAAATACAGGCCGAAAAATAAAAACAAAACAAACTAAATGTTCATGCTTATAGGAGCTTATTTATGTACAGTCCTAAGCTAATAAAACACTTTACATGGGCTAGGTGAAAGAAAACTTCCACCATAGCCATTCAAGCAGCTTCCTGGATAGAAGCTCCTTCCTTCTGTCGACGATCATCAACGGATGGTGTAACCGTGACAGCAGAGTGGTTACACTCTTCAACTCCTCCTTACAGGCTGGAGTTGATATGAAATAGGGCGGCTCCAAGGCATAGGGGAAATGCCACTCCATGTACTTGCAGACAGGGTCATAAGAATGAGTGGCAAATTCCAAAAAATGGGCGACAGACACCTTCCTCTGCTACACAGTTGTTCACCTGTGGCTGAATATCTCTGATAAGCACAGGTTGATGGTGGACAACTGACGTAGGCTCGCAGCTCTTGGGCGGTGGCTACTCGCTAACTGGCTCTGGACAGGAAATATTCTGCTCCTCTGGTTTGGTCTCCCCCAGGTCCGATTTGTATTCATCATAAATAGGGACCATGGGGTGGTTCTATTTTCTGAATGTCTCTTCAGTATCTCTATAGTGATCAAAAGTAGGATAAGCTTGTTTCTCATCATCACTATAATATATATCAAAAAGGGGTTGTCTTTCATTGATATGATCCTCCTCCAGAACAGTGATCCCGTAAAAAATTTCCATTTCAGGGACAGCGGGACCTGCTGCTTCTGGTTGCTCATACATAATCCTTTTCTCTTTAATCCCAGGTAAAAATATATCGGGAGAAACCCCCTGGGGGAAAAGAGAAGAAACCTCTTCCACAACTAACCCCTCTTTTAAAAAGAGAGGGTCTTTGTCATCATGAGTAGAGCTGCTAGGAACATCTGCTTCCACCCGATGCCCAGGTAAGCCATCTACTATAGACCATATCTTCTCTATAAACTCATAATTTTCACAAGAGGCATGTTGATCATTATGAACATCTAAAAGAGCAGGTGCATCTGAAATAATGTCAGATCCTTCCGTTCCAGGGATAACACAATTACTATCATTCAACACATCTATTTTTTCATGGCAAATTCTTTCCTCCACACTAAAGGCTTTATCATGGACATGGTCTTTAGGGCCAACAGAGGCTTCATGAAGCGAAGAAAACTCCTCACAACAGTTTTCAAACAAGCAATCAGCTGGATAGTAGTCTTTACAAAATGAATTGAAAGCTGTATGAAAAACTATTAAAGAGTGGATGCCTGCAGCGGGAAGAGACCGACACCATTCAAGAGTAGCTCCCTTCAATGAATACCTGAAGAGCTTAATCCGGACATCCTCATGCATGATATTGTGTCAGTGAATAGCCTCATGGAAGTCCAGTAAATGCTCAGCTGGTTCCTCCCAACTTGTTACATGAAATTCAGGGAGGAAATATTCCCATTGGGCTCTATCAGGAAGTGCATTAGGAAACCCAACTATCTGGGAAAAGTCACAGAAAGAAAACCTTTGAGCCATAATTTTCTCCATATCGAAACAGTGGAGTCGCCAATCGATCCTCGAATCACGGAGTCTCCAAGTGAAATATGCGCAGCTTCAAATATGCCTGGTCCTTGTTCACCATCAAAGGCCAGATCTTAATGTTGTTGTTACCCCAGGAAGCTTCTCAGACTAAGAAAGCAGCTGCTGAAACCTTCTCGAGAAAGCTCCTTAGGGTCAGCTTTCAGGTGTGCTAACAGTAGTCACAGTTGAAACAGTGATGTGGAAACAATGGACTCACCACAGTGGAGTCACCAGGTGCACAGTAGCAATCTTTAAGGGCTCTGATGTTTGATGCACCTTCAGAATCAGAGGCTCAATGTCATTCTACCTAGGGAAAATCTTCAACTTCATCCCCAGCAACGGCGCCAGAAATGTTGGCGACGGAAGTCACTCCCGGATTTCTAATAGGAGCAGAGCTCGACGCCCATTAGTTTTATGTCACGGTGGTATATAGATGGGATGACCGAATGGAAGCCAACTCAAAACGATATCATTCCAACTCCAAAACTAGGCCAGGCATGCATAGGTGAGTGAGGTCTTATATAAACTTTAGAAAGTGAGCTGTAGTAAAAGGTGAACAGGTGGAAGACTTATATAAGAGGAAAGCAGAAATATGTTATTAACATCGGGTTTCTAATAGACTGAGGAAGAAGACGTCCAAATGCAATATCATCTTACATTCAAATGCGAATCCAGAGAATGCAATAATGCAACAATAAATCTTTTATCATAAAATAACTGCAATAACTTACGCGAATCAGTCAATCACGAACTCTCTTAGCATGAGACGAAAATTAGATGGAGTAAGAAAAATTGTTTGTCATAAAACAAGATATCTCAGATACAGATGCATAACCATCAAACTAGAACATCTGTTAAAACTTTACAGTAGGGAGCCCTTCTCTACATCGATCCATACAAAAATACAAAGACCGAGTCTATATACTCAGAGAAAATCGCCTCACGGAGGCGTGTGCAGTCATCTGAAGCATGGTGTCCCTTCAGCCAAATTTGGATGGATATTTCTCTGTCAGACACCACCTTAACTGCACATGGCTCTTGTAGGGGAAGTAGCTGAGCCATTAAATGTCGATCTGGTGTGTGCAAACTTTTCTGGCTGGCCGAGGACTCGGCATGACCTTTTTTCTTTGGAGACATGGGTACACAGAACCCCCGTCAGGAAGACCACCGACCAGGCTCTCCATATCTTGCACTTAATGCACGAAGGGAGGTTTCACCCACCTCTTCCTTACCTTCATTTACTTTTAGGTAGAAACCAGTCTTGAGATTGGATCCATGGCACCCAGAGAATGCGATGAACCTTTCGGTGATTGGGCCTGATGCCTTTCACCCTCTTTGCGTAGCTTTTTTCATTTCCCAGGCGACCACGGGCTGTGACCTTGTGGCTGGCGTTAAAGGTGCATTCATCCTTCACGAATGGAAAGGAACTATTCCTAAAATTTGAAATCGTGATGAGTGAAACGTCGAGATGACTCAATCTGGTGCCACATGTCCCTTTGAGATCTGACGGTCTTGAACTCACCCGACGCTGCTGTGGGCCCGGGCCTGGGACTCTCCCAACATCTCGTGCATTAGAACATAACGGAGCTACTTTTTGTGCCTTGGAGTCGCGATGGGCGAAACGTCGAGATGGCCCAATTTGTTGTCGGGTGTTCCCTTTAGATGGACAGCTGAAAATTCTTCATGATGTCGCAGGCCCCAGTTTCGGCGTTTTCGGCGCTGTCAGGGTTCGGGGTTTCACGATGCTCGAATACATAAAACCTTCACCCCACGAACTCTCGAATGTCTAAATGGCACGGATTTGCGCCACGTGTCCTTAAGATGATCGGCCGAGGTAGCATTCTCCGCTTAACAGGGGACCGCGCTTGTTCTCAGTCTCACTTGATGTGACCTGGTACTAGGACCATGGGCCGGTCTTTGAAGGGCGCTTATTGGCATTTCAGGGTTCGAGGTTTCGAAAGGCGAAGAAACGGGGAATTTTACCCCTTGAACTCCTGAATGCCGATATGATGGTGTGAATGGATCCTGCACCACGCGTCACTGGATCGGACGACTGAGATTCAACCTTGAAATATAGGATCTTTGCTTGATGCTATATGTCGGGTAACTTGATAGCCCTGAGACCCCGATGACCCTTGATCTACTTCGTGGATGGATCTCAGCCGTCGACAACAAAACCTAGCCCGCTCGTTTGACTCGTAACCGGAAAGGAGATCCTTCCGCTGCTGCGCTTGGGTGTTTCTCGGTCATTCTGCAGAACTGGGTACTTTTGTGCCTAAGAAAAAAATAATCACTAACACAGTCGATAGGCCCTGATGGGATAAAATCCTTGGTTTCGATCGTGTAAATGGGGTTTGGGTAGGATGCATGGAGGCTTCCTATGGAGAGAAGAGTGTGTGATGGTGCAGCGCATCCCAGGGAGAGTTCGGGTGGTTTAACTCTTCGAGTATTTCTTCGTCGCATTGGAAGTGATGAGAATACAAGGGGTCGTGAGGAGTGATCTCAGTAATAGTGGTCCTGTGGTTGCCCCTTGGTGAGGAATAAGTAGGAGGAAGACTGTTAGGAGATGGTGAGGGTTCTCTCGACATAAACCATATATTGAGGTACTGAGGGGTACTCGTGGTGGTTGGGTGNGGGGGGGTTGGGGGGTGAATCCTCAGATATGTCATCTAAGAACCATGGAGGCATTGGGGGGGCCTTGGGTTCAGGAGAAATGACATGAAAATCAGCTAGTGATGAGGTAATGTCAATTATCGTCTCTACGGATCGTTGAAGCAGGGTCAATTGGAGTTGCCTGTATTCAAGGATCATAGGACACTGGTATGTAAAATGAGCTAATGAATTGTAGAGAGAAAAAGGGTGTCTCATACATTCATTGACTGAAGTGGTAACATACTGGATGTTAGTGATATTGGTGGAGGAGGATGTAGCAGGACTGAGGTTGCTCTGGAAGTTCTGGCATATTGTGGCTAATGTCTGCCAAAAGCATGGTAGTGTTGGGCAATGGTGGGTATGATGGCCATATTCTGAACATATAGCATAAGTGTATTTGGTCCGCAATCCTTTACTACTAGAAGGGGGGGTGGTAGTGGCGGGACTGGTTAGTGGAGAGTGTTGGGGGAGTTTGATTGAGTGGAATCAAATTTCGTAACTCTGGTAGAGATGGGCAGTTGTTGGTTTGGTGTCCCTCTTTCTCACACAGTGTGCAAGGTGGTGGGATGCATGGAGGAAGTGGAGCTGTGGGCTCCTTCTTCTTTCTCCTACCCCTAGCTGTGGCAGGAGGGTTAGTGAGTGGGGGTGTGGTGGGGGTAAGTATGGGAATCTTCATGGGGATTCCTTCTATTTGGGGTGGAAGGGATGGTCGAGGGACCATCTCTGGTGGGTGTAAATACCAAACTGGGATTTCTAACACCATATTAGGTAGTGTGAGCATTGCAGCTACCTGAAAAGATTCGATACCTGGTGGAGGGTAAAAGAAGGGAATTTGAGTGATGGCTTGGGGAATTGTCTCCCAAGCTGGGATATGTCCTATGGAAGAGGTGGAATCGTGGACTTGTGGGGTCGACGAGTGTGTAGGAGGTTCTTGAGGGGGGGGGTTCTGTTACGAGTGGGACGTCAGATATGATAGAAGCCTTTGTAGGAGGAAGAGTATCCTCTGTGTGAGTTTCATTAGATGATATGATGCACACTTGATTGGAAGGATGAAGGAGTGGTGGTGCTCCATGGTACGTTCCTAATAAAGATGGATCTTTAAAAATCCTAGGACCCATCTCAACGAGTGGATATGCGTCGTGGATTATGTGGATGATAGGAAGAATGTTATTGATGTTGGCAGATGGGTTAGTCTCATAATGTGAGACTTGGTCAATAGTAATGATCTTCCCATTGTGAGGGAACATCATTGTCCGAAAGACGGAAGATGCCACTGCCTTCATAGGGTACATGTAGCTACGACTAGACATGATATTATAATCAAGTGGGGCATCGATAACTTCGATATCAATGAGAATAGTCTTGCCCCCGAGTTCGACGGGGACATTTTGGAAGAGCCCTTCAGGGGACGAAGGTCGTTCGTCATAAGCACATAATGTGATGGTAGAGGGTATGAGTTCTAGGGAACCAAGTTTCTGCCATACCGTTTTGGACATAATGCATGTAGATGCACCTTCATCGATGATACACTGATGAACTGTGATGTTCCATATTTTTACTGGTATTTGAAAAGAGATCAAGGCAGGAAGATGAGGTTCACCACTGTCAATATTGAAGGTGATGAGTCAGGTATTTTCTGGGTCGACTGCCCCCAAGGTGGAAAGTAATGATTTCTGCTGAGTAGGACAAGTCTGGAGGACCTCCAATACTGACATGGCAGCTGAGGATTGTGCTAAGTCATCTACCAAACTATAGTTATGAGCTGCCCTTGCCTGTGGGTTGTGGACATTCCTACGTAATGGGATGCGAGGGATGTGAAGCGGTGGTTCGGTGGAAGGGAGAGGAATCACCAATGGGGGTCCCGTTGGTGTAGGGTTTGTCTCTGGAGGGATGGGAGGAGACTCAGAAGGTGTATGATACCGACGGTTATGTGTTTGCAGAAGGATTTCTTCCTCACTCGTGAGGAGAATTGTGCGATCTGCTGGATTGTTGGGGTTGAGGTATTGTCCCGTCGGAGGTGGGGGATGCTATGTGTCCTGTTGGGTGTTTATCACACCTTGATGTGGAATAGGATTTTGCAGCACGACGGGAGGGGGTTGTTCCACATATTGTTGGGGTGCCTGCTGAGGGGCAGGTGGTGCGGGAGAATGGGGGAGACTACCAGAGTCTTTCAACTGTTTGAAATCAGTGATCTGGGGGCAATTATGAGTGTAATGGATGAACTCAGCACAAAGGGCACAAGGGAAGATGGTTTTAACATTATTATTATTTCTCCCTTGGCGTTTATTATTATTGCCCCCTTGGGGGTTTTGGTTCCCTTGGTTCTGGTTGCCCCCAGTGGATTGGTGCTGTGGGGGTGGATTCCCGCCTTGACCTGGGTT
>JASDQU010220418.1:0-12789 GCA_032191745.1 Picea mariana
GATAAGAAGTAAATATGGATGAACTCCAAAGTGGTCCCCTTATGGTGAAAGCCCTCATGGGAAGATGCTTTGTGGAGTAAGAGAACCCATGCTTAATTGTGGAATAATGAAATGAAGGAAAGTGATTTTGTCAGGGAAAATATCCTAGATGGATAGTTCTTTTCATGTCATTTTCGGTGGTATGTAGAACGTCACATAATTCCTCACGGTTAGAGAGTTATGGCCATGAGAAGTTGGAGACCCCAGGTTTGGGTAATGGACCCAAGTTTGTTTGATGGGCAAAGGTATGAGTTATGATATATTTTCATATAATACTATTCTATATGGATAGTACATGTCATGACATTTCTGGTGGTATGTAGAACATCACATAACTCCTCACGGTTTGAGATTTATGGCCTTACGAAGTTGGAGGACCCTCATATGTCATCTAGAAGCCCCAAAAGGTCAAAGTAATCAAAGTGGTTTAAGAGATTTTAAAAGGTAAATAATAAAGTGAAGTGATGAGTGTATTATAATTCAAAGTGAATACAAAATAAATTATTTCAATAATAATTTTAATGGAGAAATTATAAGTGGACCCAACCCTAAAATAAGGAAAGTGGGGCCAAGTGACCTAGAAGATGTTTTTAAGGAAGCTACTTGGAGAGTATAAATAAGAGGCAAGGCTCTCTCATTTGAAACACACTTGAGAATATTGAATATCTATAGATTTATGAGGTATACATATGATATCTAAGCCGAAATTTTGAGGAAAGTGAAGAAAACAAGGCCAAAATTCAAGGAAGGATAAATTCTTTTGATGGTGCTTTCTAAGGTATGTTATTTTCAGGTCATCTCACCATTTTCGCTATAAATTTTTTTATATAATGATTCATATCTTGAAATTGTTATGAAAGTGAGAAAACATATCCAAGTATCTGTGGTTAAAAATTCAACTCGTGGGTCGTTTTATTTTGGCAGTTACACTCTGTGGAAAATAGGGTTTGTGGCCAGTCCTGAAACTAGTCAAAATCAGGTGTTTTGGGTAAAAATGTCATAACTTCTTCATAATAGATCCAAATTTAGTGAGACAAATTTTTTGGTTAGGTTATATTCTGTAGTATGATATGTAACATTTTTAGATCATTTCCTCAAATATTTTGTGCGGGGCACACTCTACAATGTCGCTCTCTAGAATAAGCCAGAATTCAACAAGGTATGCCATTTTTGTTATAACTCCTTTTCTGAGAGGTTCCAAGTAGTGCCACTTAGAGGAATTGCATAAAACACACTGAAGAACATTTTGTATCAGTTTTAGATATTTATATTTTACAGATTCAAAGTTATGATTACTTCAAGTTAGGGTTGTTGACTAATCCAAAACTAGGCATGTGAGACTAAAGAAAAGTTTGATGAAAATGCTAGTCTCTTGTTTTTAAAGTTAAGGAAGGTTTGTAGGAATGTGATCATATACACTAGGTCTATTACAGAGTTACAAATCATATTTGGATGATAAAATTGATGAGGGATTTTGGTTGTGGCACATGTTGAGTACATGGTTGAGACAAGTAGTTGATGAGTTGACACATACATGAAGTGTATAGTTGTTGTTGCTGGTACATATTGATGATTAATAGTTGATGAGTAGTTGACACATGATTGGAACATACTTGGTACATGGTTGGATGCACTTGTTTATGGTACAGGTTGATTACAGGTTGGTGCGTGGTTGATGCACTTGTTTATGGTACAGGTTGATTACAGGTTGATGTATGGTTGATGCATGGTTCAGATTTATTGGTACAGGTTTACAACGGTATATCTCACAGTGATAGTGTGAAAATGGTTCCATCATTCTACTTCTACTTTAGGGTGGCAGGACGGGGCAAGGATAGGTGGTTGTAGCCACCTTTCAGTTGTAGCCGGAGAACATTGGGGGTTGTAGCCTCCTTCTGGTTGTAGCTAGAGATTTGGGGAGTTGGAGCTTCCCTCAAGTTGTAGCCTGAGAAACTAGGGGGTTGGAGCCTCCTTCCAGTTACAGCTGGAAAACAAAGGAATTTGGTACTTCCAATGAATGTAATTCTTCATGACATATAAGAAAAAACATTCCGTGGTTTTCTGCCGATTTGGGTTTCCACGTAAAACACTGGTGTACTGTGTATGTGTGTGATTGTTTATTTATTACTGCTCATTATTGGATAATAATTCTACATTGATATAACATTTGAAGAAAAAGGATTATAATTACATTATTACTGATTCACCCCCTCTCTCAGTAATCCAACATTGTATGCATGTTCGAAGATTAGTTTGTTTCGCTTTTGAAGCTTCTTTTACTTCTTCTTTAGTTTCTCATTTTCCTCGTCTAGTAGGTATGTTAATGATTCCAAGTTTCATATTTGTATTTGATTGAAGGTCCAACTAGCTTGCAAAGTATCAAATTGTGATTTCAAGTTGATAAACCAAATATGAAATGAATCCAAGCATCATTTGATATCGTTGCAAGAGAGACAAATATAAATAATCTTGCGACGAATTTGCTATACTATCGACGAAAACAGTTCGTCGATAGTATATCTAATTCGTTGCAAGAATATTTTGTCTAATTTGAATGGTTAATTACATGGTTTGCAAGGAGTGTAGGGCTTATATTATGGTGCAATGTAGTGTAGTCTATAAGAACAATCTCTATGCCAAACCTCAAAATGGATAGTACCATATCTTGTTCATAAGACAAATATTCTTGGTATGTTTCCTTTGTGGATATGGTGGCTCAAGACCTAGGTACACATGATGCCTTATAATGAAATGTAACAATTTTACTATTGAATTATGATAGTTTTATGTCACCCATGGTTAAGGAAAGAACTTAAGGTTCTTAGGTCCTATTTAAATCTTCTTAGAATTGAGATTCGTTACATAGTCGTTGAAAAAAGACAAAAGACTTATGTAGCGGATATTAATTTGGTCTTTGTGTGGGACATTTTATGCCATTAGGAACAAGGAACGAGGAACAAAAATTGTACAAGGACTAGACACTGGCAACAACGACCTGTGAATGGGGCCAATGTTGAAATTTTGAAATCAAGTAAAACACAACAACATTACCTACAACAAAATGTAAACTTAAAGCTCATACCAAAATTTACTTGAAAAGACTGATAAAGGAGAAGTGTACTAGCTTGGCAAAGGGGGCCTTCTAGTGCTTCACTTGTACACCTAGAGTTGTCTCAGTTAAGAAGTAACTTCCAACAACATTCACATAATCATCTCATAAACATCATCAAGAACAAAACACCAAACTGATCTCAAGACAGAAAATTCAGAGTGTTCTTCATTAACATAAGATGTCATACTAGTCCATTTCTTGAAGTATTTATACAAAAATTTTGTAACTGGAAATACTAAAAAGAATCCTAATCTGAGGATGAGATCCACACATTATACTAAGAAGGTTGAATCCCTCCTTAAGATCTACAAAATATGCACAAATCCCAAGAAAATCTAAAACTGTCCATAATTTTATGTTAAAACAGGGTATTTTCTACTGAAGTGGCCCTGTTTGACCAGCATTGACCATACACTTGGAAAGATCAGATCTCGAAGCTGATAGATAGTCATCCATACTTGTACATTCAAGATCATGAAACATGTCTCTGATTTTTCCAAGCTATCCTGGAAGTACTCGAACCTTGGAGCAATTACGGGATTTAGTCAAATCCTGTAATTTCTGATAAATTTTTAATTTTAATGGTGAAAATTCAAAAATTCAATTATTAAGCTAAGGAATGATAAATGTACCTTGCATAGGTTGTTTTATGGAAAATATGGAATAAAATGAAGGCAAAATGGATGGTTTTGGAGACAAAAGTATGATTTGTGAAGTGAAAATAAGCATAAAATGGTACCCAACATCTCCCCCAAGAGGAAGACTTTGCATGTCTTCACGCAAAAAAAATATTCTTGAACTCCCGTCAATAGTCTTCTGCACCTCTGCTTCCTGGAATAATGTATCCACATTGGCTTCAGTTGTATGAAGAACTTTTAACCTCTTATATTTTTCCTTGAATGCTTGCTTTTGCTGAAGCCATTTGTATGCTTGTTCGAAGATTTGTTTGTTTCGCTTTTGAAGATTCTTTTACTTCTTCTTTAGTTTTTCATTTTCCTCATGAGTTTTATGGCTTTGAGTTAAAGAAAAACCTTAATGGTGGTGTAGTAACCAACTAATCCAAGAGGTGAACAATTTTTAGGATCATAGAAACTAGGTATTAAGAGTTAGGGGAAATAGGTGTTAGAGGTTAATGATTATAAGTATAAGAAATTATATTTAGGAGTTATAGGTTAGATATGTTATGAGTTAGAGTAGTCAGGGATGAAGTATTATAAGTCTTATATATGTTAGCGGTTCAACATTATAGGGGCCATGGTATTAGGATGTATAAAGGTTATAAATTTTAGGAGTTATAGGGATTATATAGGTTAGGGGTTACAAGAACTAATGGATAGAGGGGTTAGGGGTAGTAAAGATCTTAGGGTTTTAAGGTAGTAGTACTTAAGGGTGAGGTTAATACCTCCTGCAGCTACCATAATATCAATAGTTAGGGATTGAGTATTATGGATCTTATAAATGTTAGAAGTTTGACGATGCTATGGTATTAGGAGGTATAATGATTATAATCATTAGGAGTTATATGGATTATATAGGTGAGGGGTTACAAAAATTGTTTGACGATGCTATGGTATTAGGAGGTTTAATGGTTATACTCATTAGGAGTTATATGGATTATATAGGTGAGGGGTTACAAAAGTTGTTGGATAGAGGGGTTTGGGGTAATAAAGTTCTTAGGGTTTTAATTTAGTAGGGGTTAAGGGTTATATCGTGATCATTGTTAAAGGAGAGAATGATTATGTGTGTTAGGGATTATGGGATAAGGGATTATACACATGGGTTATAGAGGTTAGGATATATATTGGCTTTGACTTGGGGGTTATAGGTTAAGGGACATATGGGTTATAAATAATAAGGCTTATATAGGGTTCATATAAAATATGTGATATGGTTTGGAGATAATAGGGATCATGCATTATAAGGGTTATAGATATTGCATGTGATAGAATTTTCAAGTTTGGTGTTAAATGGATCAGGGGTTAAAAGTGTTAGTTATTTATGGTTATATTGATTTTGGGTGATTTGGGTTAGAATTTATGGGGTTTGTAAGGATAAATGGTTATAGGTTAGGAGATATATGTTGCGCTCCAATCTACTGATGTAAATTAGAGTGTATTTAATTGTCAATCCGGTGTTTGCAAGACTTAGAGACACATCCAAAATGTATGGACTTAGAGATAAATTTAGTTCTTTAAATAAAAATAATTCAAAAGCTAATCTAAGTGTTGAGTATGAAAGAAATGCTAAGCTTCTTTACATAAGGTGTATTCATAGATCTCTTACCATTAATTAGCAAGCTCAATTAAAAGCATGCAACTAAATTTAAGCATTCAAATCAGTAAGCATTCAAACTAGTTTAGAGGCTTGTAAATGTCAGAAAGACTAAACCCTTTTACAAGATATGCATTCTTTGCTTTCCCATATTCATCAACAACATAAGTAATTTTTAAATCAAGTAAAACACAACAACATTACCTACAACAAAATGTAAACTTAAATCTCATACCAAAATTTACTTGAAAAGAATGAAAAAGGAGAAGTGTACTATCTTGGCAAAGGGGGCCCTCCAGTGCTTCACTTGTACACCTAGAGTTGTCTCAGTTAAGAAGGAACTTCCAACAAAATTCACATAATCATCTCATAAACATCATCAAGAACAAAACACCAAATTGATCTCAAGACTGAAAATTCAGAGTTTTCTTCATTAACATAAGATGTCATACTAGTCCATGTCTTGAAGTATTTATACAAAAAAATTGTAACTAAAAATACTAAAAAGACTCCTAATTTGAGGATGAGATTCACAAAATATACTAAGAAGTTCGAATCCCTCCTTCACATCCACAAAATATGCACAAATCCCAAGAAAATCTAAAACTGTCCATAATTTTATGCTAAAACAGGGTATTTTCTATTGAAGTGGCTTTGTTTGACCAACATTGACCAGACACCTAGAAAGCTCAGATTTCGAACCTGATAGATATTGATCCATCCTTGTGCATCAAGGATCATGACACATGTCTCTGATTTCTCCCAATTGTCTTGAAAGTACACGAACCTTGGAGCAATTACGGGATTTAATCAAATCCTGTAATTTCTGATAAATTTTTAATTTTAATGCTAAAATTTCAAAAATTCAATTCTTAAGCTAAATAATGATAAATGTACCTTACATAGGTTTTTTTATGGAAAACATGGAATAAGATGAAGGAAAAATGGATGGTTTTGGAAACAAAAGTATGATTTGTGAAGTGAAAATAAGCATAAAATGGTACCCAACATCTCCCCCAAGAGGAAGACTTTGCATGTCCTCATGCACAAAAAATGTTCTTGAACTCCTGTCAATAGTCTTCTGCCACCTCTGTTACCTACAATAATGTATCCACATTGGCTTCAGCTGTATGAAAAACTTTTAACCTCTTATATTTTGCCTTGTATGCTTGCTTTTGCTGAAGCCATTTGTATGCTTGTTCGAAGATCCGTTTGTTTCACTTTTGAAGCTTATTTTTCTTATTCTTTAGTTTTTCATTTTCCTCATGCATTTTATGGCTTTGATTCCTCAACATTTCATTTTCTATTTTCAAATATCTTTCCAGGACCTCTATTTCTTTGATCTTTTTCTTCATCTTTTTTATTTTCTTGTCTTTCTTATCAAGTCCTAAAGTGGACCCACCAACCATTTCTTCTATTTGTTCTACTTTCTGTGGTGCTTGAGTTTCATCTTTCATGTCTTCAATTCATTTTTTCACCTCTTCTATCATTTGCTCATATCTGGAAGTCTCTTGTTTTTCAAAATCATCATCTTCTAATGATTGTGCTTTCCCTGCCTCTTTTTGTTTCTCCAAAGTTTGAATGTGTGCATACTGTGGTTGTTGTGGTTCATCATCACTTTTTTTTATTTGTCCTTTTTGGACTTGTTGGTTTTTTCTTGATTTCCTTTCATATGTGGCGAAAATCTTATCTTTTTCTTGGAATTCTTTTTCCATTTGCACCATACTTCTTGTTCTTCTCCTCCCCATAGGCTGTTTTGAGCTTGTTGCCTTGGGGTGTTTCATTTCCTCCTCATCTTATGTCACAATCAAGATCCGTTCTTCTTTTATTTTCTCTTCCATTGTTTCAAAACCATTTCCAATGATAAATTGCTGCCATGACAAGTTCTGATTTTGTAGTTCATGTGTGATGATCATTTTGATGAAGCCATAATCGTATAGACTCTTTTTTGTATTCCTCCCTTATTTTTGAACAGCCTTAGCCATCTTAGAAAGGATTTGAAGTAGAAAGTAGTGCATGTTAATTTCATAATCACTATTTAAATGTTGCAGCAATTTGATGTGATACATGTAGACAATACTAAACCTTCCTTCACAAGTAATAAATTTTTTGGATGAGAAAGGTTAATTCATCCCAAGGATGAATCAACCAACTTCTTGGAATTCCTTTTTTCCAATTTACTGCTGCAATCCTAGATCTGGATACAAAAGGTGCCCATGATTTGTCTTTAAAGTGTTTAGTTTTGAAGTATCTTTCTCCAGTTTGAGGTAATCCAGAGATCTGTATCCATGTAAGGAATATGCATGTAACCATTATTTCAAGGAAAACTAAATAAGGTGACAAGAAACACAGATTGAGATAAAAAATATCAAAATATAGAACTGCCAAGTTACCATTCATAACTACATTTAAATTTCAAATGAAAATGTATATTCACAAGCACCAATACACATTCATTCATCCACAATTCCATTCACTCATTGCAATTCCATTACATTCACTCAATTTGTTCCATACACATTCCAAAAGTCCAACTTTTCATTCATTGCATGTATCCAATACATAGTCCACATTCTTCACTTGTATACACTTAGTGCCCCTACATAAGCCTTCTCCCTCATACATTCACCTTATGACTCATTCATAAATCTTGTACATATGCATTCACCTTCACCTTGTGCCTCCTGCATACACTGCACCTACATGATACTACAAATGTTGATTCATACTTTTTCTAATTCAATTTCCTATAGGAATCAACATCTATAGGTATCCACAAAAGATGAAACTACAATATTGTGAAGCTATAGTACCTACAGAAGGTGAAAGTATAGGAATGTGAAGCTACATGGATCTACAAGAGAGGAACACTACATGAATGTCAATCTATAATCATTTACATGAGAGGATCATTATAGGAATGTGACCCTACAGACATATACATAATATATCAGCTATAGGAGTGTGAACCTCTAGGCATCTACAAGAGAGAAACATTACTACATAAGGTTATTATTACAAGCTCTCGGTGTACATAATGCTATAGAAATATATTTCTTTGGCCTCCACAAAAAATCAAGCACATGGGCCACCTATAAAAGACAATCAAACATCATTTGGAAGATCACAACACTCATCAAAGAAACATGAAAGTTTTCACGCATCAAAGTGCATTTTTTCCAAATAAAAAATTCCATCAAAAGAAAGGTGCAAAACATCTACTCCTTCCTAAGAAACCATGATTTAGATAGGCATGACATGTCGCCATAACCTACTTCTCTATCAACCTAAATTCACTCTATGACTACCCTAAATTTTGTCATTATGGTCATTGAGATCTAATTTGGGGGGAAACAACTTGATGTTTGCATAGTGACATCATCTATCAGAGTAAAACAAGGTTAGGTCACATCAAGCCAATAATTAAATCATAACGAGTAGAATTCTAATGAAAAAAATCAAATTTGAATTATGATAACATCCTATTGAAGGAAAAGGAGGAGACTAGTTAACATTTGAATCCATCCCAAGCTAAGACAAAAGAAATATGATTTTCCAAAGCTTGAAGCCTAAAACCTAAGATTATTGAAGATAGTCTGGTTTTGTCAAAGAGTCTAAAAGTTTACAATTGTTGACAATCCAAGTCCAAGTTTCCAAATCTCAAAGAATAAACCCTAAGATGATTGAATATAGTATAAGTATATAGAAAATTCTAAGTTTTGACATAACCTAAGTTAACCTCGAGATAAGGTAAATAGTGTAAGTGTCCTTGAGGAAAAAATGAGGAGTATAACTTGAGTAAGAATAATTTCAGTCATGTATTAAATCAGCAAAAGTACAGGTATTAAATTATAAAATCTAAAACTATCCATAATTTTCTGCTAAAACATGATATTTTCTGCTGAAGTGGCCCTGTTTGACTAGTGTTGACTAGACACCTGGAAAGCTCAGATATCGAACCTAATAGATATTCATCCATCCTTGTACATCAAGGATCATGACATGTGTTTCTGATTTCTCCCAATTGTCCTGAAAGTACATGAACCTTGGAGCAATTACGGGATTTTGTCAAATCCTGTAATTTCTGATAAATTTTTAATTTTAATGCTGAAAATTCAAAAATTCAATTCTTAAGCTAAGGAATGATAAATGTACCTTGCATAGGTTGTTTTATATAAAATATGGAATAAGATGAACACAAAATGGATGGTTTTGGAGACAAAAGTATGATTTGTGAAGTGAAAATAAGCATAAAATGGTACCCAACAATATATATGGTTTATGAGTTATAATATTTTAGGCTTATGGATTATAAGTATTAGGGTTTATAGTACTTTGGGGTTAAGGCTCAAGGTTGAGAGGAGTTTTAGGGTTTATCATAAGCATGGATTAGAGGATATGGGACATGGATTATAGGTTTTAGGTGTTAGGATTTATTAGGGTTAAGTGTTAGAATAAGGTTTAAGCTAATATGGATGATATGGGTTGTTAGGTGATGGAAGTTAGGGTTTTTAGTTGACTAAGGTTTTGGGTTATAATTGTTAGGGTTTCTACATTAGACACGTTATCATTTATAAGGGTACTCACTCACTATAGAGTTTAAGGAACCATTTTATATTGGTAAGGGGTTATATTATAATTTATAAGTAATATTAGGGTTAGGAGTAATATTAATCGTTGTATAACTTAGGTGTTAAGAATGTCTTTTTAGGTATTATAAGAAATATGGTTTTCATGAGTTATAATGTTTTAAGTGTTAAATATTATAAAGTATAAGAATTGAGGGTGTGAAGTTATGGGGGTGAAGATTATATGAGTTATAGGGTTTAGTGGTTATAGTTGTCAAAGGTTATATAGATTAGGGGTTATATAGATTATATGGGTTAGAGGCTCTAGATGTTAACATGTAGGGGTTAAAAGAATTAAGGGTTGGGATTTATTGGATTAGGGGTTATATGGATTAGAAGTTACAAGGTTTATATGGGTTATATGGGTTAGATGCTATAAATGTTAACAAGTAGGGGTTAAAAGAATTAAGAGAATTAAGGGTTAGGATTTATTGAGGATTATATGGGTTATATGAGTTAGATGCTATAGATGTTAACATGTAGAGGTTAAAAGAATTAAGAGAATTAAGGGTTAGGATTTATAGATGTTAACAGGTTTAAAAGAATTAAGAGAATTAAGGGTTAAGATTTATTGGATTAGGGGTTATAGAGGTTAACAGACAAGGCTTAAAATAATTAAGGGTTAGGATTTATTGGATTAGTGGTTAAGGGAAGAGGTGATATGGGATAACTTGTATAAAGGTTATACAAGTTTTAAGGGTTGGGTGTTAGATGAGTTAGGTGTTGATGGTCAATGATTATAGGGGTTGAGATGTATTTGTTAAGATTATAAATATCAAGTGTTAGGGGTTATGAGAGATAATTATATATTAGGTGCTAAGAGAATTAAGGGTTAGGATTTATCTGATTAGGGGTTATAGAGGTTAACAGGTAGGGATTAAAATAATTAAGGGTTAGGATTTATTGGATTAGAGGTTAAGGGAAGAGGTGATATGGGATATATGGTATAAAGGTTATACAAGTTTTAAGGGTTGGGTGTTAGATATTGTTAAGGATAGATGAGTTAGGTGTTGATTGTTAGTGATCATAGGGGTTGAGATGTATCCATTAAGCTTATAAATATTAAGTGTTAGGGGTTATGAGCGATAATTATATATTAGGTTCTATGGTTAAGGATTATAGGTGGTAAGGTTATAATAGGGATTCTAGGTGGTAAGGTTATAAGCTTTATGTTTTAGGGGTTACAAGGGCTAATGATTATAGGGTTAACATGTAGGGGTTAAAATAATTAAGGGTTAGGATTTATTGGATTAGGGGTTATAGGGTAGGTATTATGAGAGTTAATGTTTAGAAGTTTGAGGGATTAAGGGTGGTAGGTTAGGTTTTATGGTAACATGTGTTGTAGGGGTAAGGGGTTTTAAGGGTTAAGAGTTATAAGTCTTATTTCTTAGTGGATTAGTGTTATTGGGGTTATAATATGAGGATTAGGTGTAAGGATTTATATGGTTATGTTTTAGGGGTTATAATGAATATGTGTTAAGGTTAAGGAGTTATATTGGTGAGGGGTTAGAGGTTATAATTTACTGGTGTTAGGAATTAAGAGTTATAGTTTATATGAGTTATTTGTAGGATCAATTAAGGTGATAACCATGAAACTTAAAGTTATATATGTAATTAGGTTATAGGGGATTTAGAGGTTATAATGCTCAATGGTTAAGGTTTATATTAATTATAGGTTATAAAGGTTAAGTGTTAGGGGTGATGGGTGTAATAAAGTTAAGGGGTTGGAATTAAGAGTTACAATTTATATGAGTTCTTGAGTTATTGATTAAGTTCTTGATTAAGTTATACCAGGCTCTTTCGATCAAAACCTAGAAAGACTCCTGGAGTGATAACATAACCAGTTGTTGGATAAATTTTAGATCACAATAGATCATGACAGGCTCCTATTCCTCTTTCCTAACAGTGAATCTCCTACGATCTGGTACAACAAATATTCTGCGATCTGGCTAGAATGTGACCATGAGAGAAGACAACGAATGATTCTTGACAGTAGTTTTCTAGGTCTATTGGTGATAACAACAACGATATGCATCATCCCTTAAGCTCTGGCTATCAGAATATGTGACACTTTGCAAGAAATTCCTTGTGAATGGTGGTAGTGATTCAATAATCAAATCTGTAGAGGCAACTTTCTCTCTCGTGCAATTCTTGCAAACATTAAATTCTCCAATAGCTTAACAATAACAATGATCCTTCAATGCAATTCCCCCCCCTTCAAAACTCTTCAGTAGCTTGAAAATGCGACCTCCTCCATGCATAATGAATCAGATTTTGATGGATGAATTCTCCACGCAGTAGATTGGTGGATGAATCTTGGTGAGATAGACGGATGGCTCCTCCACGCAGCAACTCAACAATCGCTGACCTACTCTGATTATTATAATAGTGTTTGGTCACTTTGCACACAAACCTATTATTAATAAGTGGTAACAACAAAAATTTGGGTGTTAACCCATAATGTTTTCAATATGCCTTCTAGATTGCACTAACCATTTTCATTGACCACCACATACAAAAGGATGTCAATATCAACAAGATAAATGAAATCCCTGTTCAAATTTAGCTCTAATAACAAGATAAACACCAATTTGTTGTATGAGACTCCCTGGTGATTTGACTCGTAAAGTCTATGCTGGAGGTATACATACCTTACCCCCTCTAGATTTTAACTTGTGACCTCTTAGGAGAAAACACATGTTCTTAACCATTAGACCCACTATAATATATATATATATA
>JASDQU010220419.1:0-11636 GCA_032191745.1 Picea mariana
TTTATCCCAGGTCCTCCATCTGTCGCTATCATTTCTTGGCTGCCAGTAGTGATGGATTGTTGTTTTTCCTTGCATAGTCATTTCCTGTTGGAGCTCCTCCCTGTCCGGATTTTCCATTCCGGGTTCCTATTGCCATGCATCCTCCCAGAATCTGGCAGTTTGACCATTTCTGACTTCCCAGAAGTTGTGTTTATGAATCCAGTTCTTGTTGCACCAGGCGAGATTTCAGATGGTTGATCCCTCCCTTGTTCCCATGAATCTGATTTGGTCTTGATCATTGATGTTCAAGGCATACTTGGCCTTCCAGAGGTTTTCCCATGGTACTGATTTGTCCTTGAGCCATCTCCACCAGAGTTTTGCCCCGTAGGCTTCATTGGTTACCTGTGGGTCTTGTAACCCCAGGACGCCTTTGCCTTTTGGATGAAAAACCTTCTCCTAGGCTACCAGGGCCCATTTCTTTTTATTTTCAGCACCTCGCCATAGCAAATCTCTTTGAATGGTTCTTATCTTTTGTATTATTCCTTTGGGAGCAGGGAACACTGACATCATATACACCGAAATTGCTTGTAGGACTGCTTTGGTGAGGATAAGCCTCCCTGCCAGGTTGAGAGCTCTGTAAGTCCAATTTTTTACTTTCTCCTGTAGTTTGTTGATCACTCCTTCCCACGTTGCCATTTTTCAAGCTCTGTCCATCAGGGGGACTCCCAAGTATTTCGTTCAAACCCTAGAATGTTGGCTAGGTTTCTTTGGTTTGCAAGATTAGTGTTGAAGAAATAGATCATGGATTTGGAGTGGTTGATCTATGCCCCTAAGGCTTCCCCAAAGTATTGTAATACTCTTTTATAGGTTTTTGCTTCCTTGACCATGGGTGTGCCATGGAGAAGGGTGTCATCAATGAACTGTTGGTGTGTGGAGCTTGGACAATATTCAAAGGGTTTGATTCCTTTTAGTTCCCCTGCTACAGTTGCACTTTTTTTGCTTCTGCTGAGCCCTTCCATCATCAGAATGAACAGGAAGGGGGACAATGGGTCTCCTTGTCTGATGCCTCTCAAAGACCATAAGGGTTTTGCTGGGGCTCCATTGATTAGGAGCGAATAGCTTTTCGTTGAGACTAGATTGACAATCGAGTTGATCCAGTGTTGTTCAAACCCAAAGGATTCCAACGTTTTGGCCATATAGTGCTAGCTAATCTTATCGTAATCCTTCACCAGGTCAAGTTGGATTATCACCCCCCCTTTCCTTTGGCTTTTTAGCGTGTGTATAAGTTCATGGGCATGGATGATGTTATCCAATATTTGTCTTCCTTCTACAAAACCTGCCTGCTCCTGTGAAATCAGTGTGGGTAGGAGTGGTTTCAGTCTATTGGCTATGACTTTGGAGATTATCTTGTAAACAACATTGCATAAAGCTATTAGCCTATAGCGATCTGGGGTCCTTGCTTCATTTTATTTTGGGATTAGAGTGATCATTGTGGCATTTAATTCTTTCAAGACAGAGGCTGAACGTCTGGAGTCTTCCACCACCTCATAAATATCATGTTTAACCACTTCTCAGCAGGCTTTAAAAAATTCCACTATGAAGCCATCTAGGCCTGGGGCCTTTCCATTGGGCATCTCCTGGACCACTTGGTCGATTTTCTCCTTTGTTATGGGTTTGTTTAGATTGATATTTTGTTCCTCTATGACCATCCTGATGATGTCCTGAGTTATCCTTTGTATGGCCTCAGTTCTGTCTTGGTTGGGTTCCTGGGCTATCCCCTTGAAGTGATTGACCAATGTAGTTTTAATTTCCTTGTGAGATTCTCTTTCGATCCCATATTGATCCCTAATTTTCAGGATTTTGTTGTGGGTTCTTCTTGCAATGGTGGTTCTATGAAAAAACTTGGTATTCCGCTCCCCTTTATTTAGCCACCTGATTCTGGACTTTTGGCGCCAGAGAGTTTCTTCCTGCTGGCATCTTGCTTCCCATTCCTGGGTCATTTGGATCTCTTCTCTTTTCCAATCCTCTGTGTAACCCTCGTCTATGCAAAGTTCCTGGAGTATCCTCATTCTATCCTCGAAAAAAAATAATTATTAGTTTATGTTCCCAAAGATTTCCTTGTTCCACTCTTTGAGTTTGTGTTTGATGTACTTGAGTCTCTTATAAAGTTTGAACATCCTCGTCCCTTGATCCAGTAATTCCTCCCACCACCATTGGTTGATGTGCTCCTTGAAGGTGGGATGTTCGATCCAAAATTTCTCAAATCTAAAGGGTTTGTTCTTTGGAGTGGTTTGGAAGTTTGCTTCCAATTGGACTGGCCAATGGTCTAAACCCCCCCATGGCAAGATGTTGCAATCTAAAGTTAGTCCCTGCAGAATGATGGATTTCGACACCAGAAATCTATCTAGCCTTGTAGCTACTTGGTAATGATTACTTCGTTTGTTATTCCAGGTGAACTGGCCATTGCTGGTTCAGATGTCTACCATCTCCATTGTATTAATGAAAGCTGATAATTCCTCCGCATATCTATCCAGTCTCCTGGTGCCCCCTTTTTTCTCCGCCAGTGTCGTGATTAAGTTGAAGTCCCCTGCCAAGATCCAGTGGAGGTTGCAGGATATGGCCTTTAGATTTTTCTAGGTCTATGAGCATTCTCCTTTTTTCCTCCATCCTCTGGAGATCATACACATTGGTGCATAGAATCGCCTCAGTGTTACCTATAATTTGCATGTTAACTAAGAGTGTGTGTCTCATAGCTTCAACTGCTAGTAGGTTCAGTGATTGTGGATTCCATAAGGTGAGTATACCGCCTGCCATCTGTTGGCCTTTGACATCCAACATCTGGTACTTGCTCCATTCTTTTTTACTAATTGTTTACATTCTGTTTACAGTGCATTTTGTCTCTTAAATGAAATGGAGGTCAGGTTGTTCCTTCCTTAGTCTATTTTTAAGTATTATTTGCTTTTGTGGGTTGTTTAGGCCTCTTATATTCCATGTTATAATATTCATTTAAACATGTGGCGGGGGGGGGTTGGGAAAGATTTTGTTTATCTTACCTGAATTTATTGGCGGGGATCCTAGTTCTTGTAGGGCTATGCTGTTTGATTTTCTGCCTTTCTTTCGCCTCGTCTGCTTGGGTGAATGTTGTGGGTTTCCTTTGCCTGCTTTGATTCCCAGGTGTCCTATCTCTCCGTGTGTACGCTTGATCCCTTTGTATTTTGATTCCTCCCTTAGAAGGAAAAGGTATTGGATATGATCTAGTTGCTCCACTGACACATTGTCTACTCCCTGCCTTTTCCATTGCTCCAAGATGTTCGAGAGATCTATGCCTTCCCTTTCCACAATGTCTCTGAGATCAGGGTCTTATGTTCCTACCTTTCTTGGAGTCATCTCCAAATCTCCATCTTCCTCCTACATTGGGGTATTGGCGTCTTCGATTCCTCCTTCCATAGGACTTGCGCTACCACCCTGTTCTCTCCTATTGCATGGAATATCAGTGTTCTCCTAAGTTGATTTTTCCCTATCTACTCGATCTTTTGTCTTTTCCTTTCCTCCTTCTTCCCCTTGGTTATACCTATTCCATATTTCTGGTCTAGTCCTGGATTCCGGGTTGCTTTCTGTTGGGGCTTTGCTTGGTTTCTTGTTTTCTCTGTTTCTATGGTTCAGTTTTACAAACCTGTCCTCATCCTGCTGTGCTTTGGTGTTTTTCGTTTATTGTTTTTTATTGAGCGAACATTCTCTGATTAAGTGTCCATGTTCATGGCATCTTCTGCATCTAAATGGGATCTTCTTGTAATCGATGCTTTGTATCCATTCCTCGTCCCTGAATTCTAGGCGTATGACTTCCGGGAGTGCCCCCGACACATCCATCTCTATGGAGATCCTTGCATAGGATGTATATCTCCCTTTTAGGGTTTCTTCCGATGTCTTAACATATTTTCCAAGTTTGTTCCCGATTTCTTCGAAGGTGGACGACAACCAGTAGTCTAGCGGCAAGGAGTTAAACCTCAGCCAGATTGGGGCATTTTTAAAGGGTTCTTTCTCTGGGGAGAATTTTTCCTTCCACGGTCGCATGTACAGCCCTACTGAGGCGTGGAAGTATGCCCCCCCTCAAAGACTTTATCCATGTCCTCCATGTTCATGAAGACTGATGTGAAGAATCTTTTCGAGCCCAAGTGGAGTTCCATTTCTCCACTTGGCTTCCATTGATATTTTATCCAGTTGTGCAACGTTCTTTCTGTGGGCCACAACCCCATGAACTTGGAGATTAGTGCATGCGTCTTCATCTGGTCCCGATAGAGTTGATTTTGTGGGTCTTCCAGTATAACCTTGGGTATCATTGATGTTTTAGGTTTACATGGGTTGCGCCCATCTTCCCCACTAGGGTTCGCTGGTTCCTGTGCAACCTTTTGGGTTTCTCTGGTTTCCTCCCCCACGCGATCCCTTTTTTCTTGGTTGTTGTGCTGGTTCTTTATCGATCATGATCCTGAGGTGCTCGTCAACAGTTCTTTGAACCCAATGCGTCGTGGGCCTTTCCCCCTGTCCACCAATACCTGCTTGTATGATGGGATTCCATTCCTACCCCCTTTGGTAACCATTCTGTACGATGTTGAGACCACGACTGTCAAACCCTAGCTTCAAAAACCTAAAGGTATGTGGGCTTGGCCCAGTTAATCTTTTGTTCCGCGACTAGACCACATCCTTGCTCCGGTTTAAGCACAAGACCTGACCTTTGTTGCAAGAACGACTTTACCATCCAGCTGCCTCCGCCGACCTTGATAATTTGATCCACTATTGTTGAAATATATTTGGTCAATTTCTTAACAATTCAGATTTACATCAATTTAATTTATTTATAAAATTTTAAAAAATACTAAACATGATTCCTAGAATTTCTTATTACAATGATAATATAATATAAAGTATGAAATTATTATATTTATAATTATATAACATTTTTCACAATAAAAAAGAAATAGATGGTAAAAATAGTCATGTCACAACCCATGATGAATTATAAGAATAATTGAAACTTGTTATTGAATTAAAGAGTATGAGAATTATAAGAATAATTGAAACTTGTTATTGAATTAAAGAGTATGAACATTTGTTACTGAATTATAAGAATAATTGAAACTTGTTTCTGAATTAAAGAGTATGAACTTTGTTACTAAATTAAAGAGTATGAACATTGGGAAACTTCATAAGTTAAGAAAATGATAAAAATCTCCATAGAGTGGAAGCGATTCATTAGGAAACCATTAAAAACTTCACATAGCATAGATAGAATCATTAATAAAGATCGAAGTTCAAATTTCTAATCAAATTTATGATTAATTTCTAATCAAATTTAAATCATAATCAATTTAATTGACAAGCTTTTTTTATCTTATTATGAAGTAATTGTCATTGGATTATTAATTCTTAAAATTCTATTATGATGAAAGATCAAATTTTTAATCCAATCTCACAAAATCATAATCAATAATTGAAGCATTTTGTCTTCAATCATGAAGTTAGAGTATTGAGTTAATTAATAATGAATTATTAATTCTTAAAATTCTATTATGATCAAAGATCAAATTTTTAATCCAATCTCACAAAATCATAATCAATAATTGAGGCATTTTGTCTTGAGAGGCATTTTGTCTTGAGAGGCATTTTATCTTGAGGCATTTTGTCTTCAATCATGAAGTTAGAGTATTGAGTTAATTAATAATGAATGGGGAAAATTATAATAAAGATCAAATTTTTAATCCAATCTGACGGAATCATAATCAATAATTGAGGCATTTTGTCTTGAATCATGAAGTTATAGTATTGGGTTAATTAATAATGAATTAAAGTATATGTTACATTTAGTGGGAAGAAATTTGAGAGCTTGAGTTCATCTACTAAAAAAAACTTGAAATAGTTTTTTGAAATCGTTTTTTGTATATGGGATTTTGCAGTTTACAAAGTAAAATAATATTCTTTGATAGAGTTGTTCATATATGTTTTAGATCCACCAAAAATGCTCATAAGGTAAACAAAAATAAAGAAATCAAAACTAATAAGGCAAAAGTTGATAAGGTAAAAAGTAATTAACAAGCTTTTTTATCCTATTATGAAGTAATTGTCATTGGATTATTAATTCTTAAAATTCAATGGGGAGATGAAGTAATTGTCATTGGATTATTAATTTTTAAAATTTAATGGGGAGAATTATGATCAAAGATCAAATTTTTAATCCAATTTCACAGAATCATAATCAATAATTGAGACATTTTGTCTTCAATCATGAAGTTATAGTATTGGGTTAATTAATAATGAATGGGGAGAATTATAATAAAGATCAAATTTTTAATTCAATCTCACAAAATCATAATCAATAATTAATTAAGGCATTTTGTCTTCAATCATGAAGTTATAGTATTGGGTTAATTAATAATGAATTAAAGTATATGTTACATTTAGTGGGAAGAAATTTGAGAGCTTGAGCTCATCTACCAAAAAAACTTGAATTCGTTTTTTTTTATATGGATTTTTGCAGTTTACAAAGTAAAATAACATTCTTTGATCAAGTTATTCATATATGTTTTAGATCCATCAAAGATGCTGATAAGGTAAACGAAAATAAGGAAATCATAACTAATAAGGCAAAAGCTGATAAAAGAAATCAATAATTGAGGCATTTTGTCTTCAATCATGAAGTTATAGTATTGGGTTAATTAATAATGAATTAAAGTATATGTTACATTTAGTGGGAAGAAATTTGAGAGCTTGAGCTCATCTACCAAAAAAACTTGAATTCGTTTTTTTTTATATGGATTTTTGCAGTTTACAAAGTAAAATAACATTCTTTGATCAAGTTATTCATATATGTTTTAGATCCATCAAAGATGCTGATAAGGTAAACGAAAATAAGGAAATCATAACTAATAAGGCAAAAGCTGATAAAAGAAATCAATAATTGAGGCATTTTGTCTTCAATCATGAAGTTATAGTATTGGGTTAATTAATAATGAATTAAAGTATATGTTACATTTAGTGGGAAGAAATTTGAGAGCTTGAGCTCATCTACCAAAAAAACTTGAATTCGTTTTTTTTTATATGGATTTTTGCAGTTTACAAAGTAAAATAACATTCTTTGATCAAGTTATTCATATATGTTTTAGATCCATCAAAGATGCTGATAAGGTAAACGAAAATAAAGAAATCATAACTAATAAGGCAAAAGCTGATAAAAGAAATCAAAACTAATAAGGCAAAAGCCGATAAAGTAAAAAGTATTAAAAAAAATCAAAGAAAATAAAAAACCAACAATATTTATATATTATATTTATTTAAATTGATTGTTTTTAATACTATATTAAAAAAATACATTTTAATTAAAAAAGTAAACTCTATAAATTTTATTTTATGCATAACTTTATAGAAATTCCTCCAAATATATACTCAATGCGAAACAAATAACCCTCACCATGTATACTCAATGCTAAACAAACATAAGTGATTGCTGAACAAACATACCTCATTGTTTTAAAACTAAGTTTCAATTCTTATTTCCACATTAAGAATTTGAAAGTTAACAAGAAGAAAAAAGAGATGAAAAAACAAAGTACTTTAGATTTGGATTAGGATATTTTGGCAAAATAATGTAGGAGACTAACAGATGAAAACGCCAGCTGATAGTAAAATCTAAGAGCTAAATATGATAATGAATACATCCAACTATCACTAAGTTTCAAGTGGAAATTTAAAGGAATTTTGCATAGATTGGTGAAACCTCTTTCTGAAATTTATATATATATATATATATTTTAAAATTTTGCTCTCAAACCTTTTTTGAAATTGCAATATATATATTTTTAAAATTTTCCTCTCAGTCACAAGTTCTCACGTTCTCAGTATTTAAAAGTTGATTTCTTAATCAATCTCCACGATCAAATAATCTAGGACAACAATGGATGAAATCGCCTTGTAGTTGATACTAGAATCCAAGAGTGAAATACCATAATGAATGTAAGTCTCAAGCCTAAATTTAAGGAAACTTTGGGTCGACAGGCGTGAAACTTTTTTCCTTTTTCTGAAATTGCAATATAGTTTTTTCGAATTTTCTTCCCACTATTTAAAAGTTGATTTCTTAATCAATTCTCCATGATGGGTGGTAGTTTAAGCTCCAAGCATGGTTATAATCTGAGACTTCTGAGTTCCTTGTCTTAGTTTTTTCCGGCTTTTTAAATAAGAAAATAATATAAAATAAAGTAAAATGCTACATGTCCCTACAATCTGTGAAATTTTAAATAAAATTAGAATTTAGGCCACTGTATTATATTTCAGCTCTTTAGTAGGCCAACTGGTAGATCATCAACCACCATAATTTAGTTGTGCCCTGCTTACTAAACTGGGAAGATCAAAGATCTAGAGTTGAACCCAAGACCGTCGCATGGTTTAAGCCACACATTTTATCAGCTGCCTTGTTCTCGTCAACTTCAGGAGAATATCCTTCCCCAAGGAACGTATAGTATACCTGTTGGGTTATACCACTCAGAGTCTACCAAATAAATGAAAAACATTGTATACTGCATGTGTTTTTTTTTTTTTTTAAGCTAACTATTTCACTGATAACAAACCCAAGTTGTTCAGAGAGTTAGAAGATTTATTCATGATCTATGAGCATATATTTTGTATTAGTTTCAAGTTTAAAATTTATTAAGTGCTAGCTCACCAGTTAGAGAAGCGTGTCTATTGATTTTTCCTGCTAGATTTCACATCTATTCACTTAATTTAAAAACGGGAAAATATATATATATTTATCAAGAAACCACCAGACCAAAAAAAAAATGTGCTCTCCAACCATCTTCTAACCCATATCTATTAACAACTGGAAGTTTAATCTTCTAAATGCTTAATAATAGTAATAGAACTGGGATAAGTTTAATCTTCTAAATGCTTAATAATTGTAATATAACTGGGATCAAGTTGACAGACCACTGATTTATACCTTTGACATATTATCTGAGACTTGAACAAC
The DNA here is from genome assembly GCA_032191745.1 of Picea mariana. Lineage (NCBI taxonomy): Eukaryota > Viridiplantae > Streptophyta > Pinopsida > Pinales > Pinaceae > Picea > Picea mariana. The sequence goes on from JASDQU010220419.1 coordinate 8,993, forward strand.
GAGCAATTGTGAACAGATCCAACTCTGACTCGACATGCGAATTCAAATTGTTTCAATTGTTTTTGGGAGCCACCCACTCTGGATCATAGGCCAGAAGTGCGTTCTCTGGATTACATGTATGCGTATTGAAAGAGTTAAACAACTCAGTCGAACCCAAGACATATATTTTTTATGAACGACAGCTATCATAAAAAGTGTTAATGCTTCCAAACAAAGAATATCTCACTCCAGCAGAGTCATTAAATTCTTTTTTCGGTATGGACCATTGTTGATTCCGATATTCTACACACTTATTATTGTCTGGGTAGAAACAAAATATATTAAAATAATCATCAAGTTAAAACTTGTCAAGGCGTTGGCTGCCACCTATGGTTTATCCTCCTTTTATAGTGGTTGCATGTGAATTGACTTAAATTGGAGTAATTGCATAAATCAGGCGGTGATGACAACTAAAAATAAAAATACCACTGAGAAACTCATTTATTACTAGCATAAAATACCACTGAGAAACTCATTTATTACTAGCATAGCTTGCTAATTCGTGGTTGGTGAACGTAGAAAGGCTTAGAGCTGAGGAAATCCTAGGTAGAGGAAACGCACAGACAGTTGATTAAATTCATGATAGCATGGAAATGTGGCTTGTCTAATACCTGTAATTTTCAAGAATGAAGTTGAAGGAATGCCTGTTAAAAGTGGTAATCTCAAAGGTTAATTATTTAAACATGGCAATCATATGATGTTATAGTAATTTCTTAATATGATTAGGTAAATGTTAAAAAGTGCGTAATTAAATCTTGGAAAAACAATCAATCTGTTTGTGTATTCTGTGGTTCCAATTATCTTGGATCGTGGCACGCTAAAAATCAACGGGACTGGTTTTAATATAATTATAACTCAATCTGTCCATTCAGTCCAGTTCACAGTTCACACATCCATCTGTCCATACCTCTTCCAAAGATTCCATAACAACACGTAACTTTGGACTCTGGACACCGTAATAATGTTTAATACATTTACATAGTCACAAACATAGTAATTCTAGGCCAACCATCGCAGCTTTTTGTGATGACCTGTTTATTGAAGAAAACTCTGGACACTTTAATAATGTTTAATACATTTACAGAGTCACAAACACAGTAATTCCAGGACAACCATCTCAGTTTTTTGTGATGACTTGTTTATTTGAGATTTTGAAGCAAGGAAGACGTGTTTAATACATTTACAGAGTCACAAAAAAAGTAATCTCAGCCCAACCATCACAGTTTTTTGTGATGACTTGTTTATTTGAGGTTTTGAAGCAAGGAAGGCGCATCGTATGAAACCTCAATAGGTACCATCCTGCACACACTTAGTGGCGGGTTGGTAACATCTACGACTGAAGATAAATATGACTAAAACTGGGAGCACAGGTAGTCATCCACGACACAAGGAAAGAGAAATGTGTAGCCGGATCTTGACAGAGAGCACCATTAAGCCGGATCTTGACAGAGAACACCATTAAGCCGCTTCATAGAGATCAGCAATGAGAGCATCTATCAAGTTTTCCACTCTCAATCAGGGCATCTTACAGTTGGGTGCTCCAGGAATGAAGGATAGGTGATAATTTGTTGGGCGACTGAAGGGTTTTGAGGTAATTTGAATTCTTGATTTTTGTCATGGCATCGTGATAATGAGGTTTTGTCTTAATTATTTCTAGTGGACGGGATCTAAGAGCGGAAGTGGTATCATGTCGTTATCGAGTACTATTTTATCAATTTCATTCTCGCTTGCCATTTCTTGCTTTTCTCTCTTTCAATTCAATTAGTTGTTGCTGAACTGAACATATGGGTTGAAAAATTTAATATCTGGTTCTCATAATTGTTATTTGTCACTTTGAAGTTTCATAGAAATGTACAGAAAAAAAAATAATTCATGTGGGGATTTAAAGTTGTACATGAGCCAATAGATTAGGTAACACCATGCAACACCTAAAAAGGTAAAAGTAAAGCTAGTTGTCATCAGCATGCAAATGTGATATTTAATTGCAACCAAAGTTTTAGGTTGAACTGTCTTATTAGAAAAAATGAAATATGTTTCCTAAATACACTCATCATTGGAATGGGAAAAAGAAACATGATTGTGGCTCTGTTCTAACTTGACTAAGGGGAAGTTTCGATTATATATGTGTAAATTTTCATATTCGTGGTTTTCCTTAGTTTACCCTTCACCACCTGTTTTTTCAAATATGTTTTGTAGTATAATAAAGTTAAGCTCCTCATTGGCTTGATCTTTTGAGTTTTTAAATATCATATATAATTTATGAACAGATAAATTACTTGTGATCATCATCAACAAAATGAAGGGTGGAGAACAACAAGTTATATTATATTTATCTTTTCATTGCGCAATGTCTCTTTTCATTGTACAACGTTTACAAGCCATTGTGCAAAGTCTATTTGTAAAAGTTTACAGGTAAAGGACCTATATCAAATTGGAAATGTTTTCTTTTGACACTATTTTAATTTTTATTTTAAAATTTATAAACAGATAGGGACATGTAAAGTTACTTTGATAGATCCAAAGAAATTGCTTCAGAAAATTAAATACATAAGCGTTATCTAAAATTGCTCCAGAAAGTTAAGTACAAATTGAATTGACTTGACTT